>JARKHS020007249.1:0-133490 GCA_030143305.2 Amblyomma americanum | reverse complement strand
TATCTCTGATGCTGTTTCATTCATTGAGCTTAGTACTGTCAAATGTACTAATAAGCCAACCATGACAGGCTATCGAGGAGAAGTTTACACTTAGGCAATTACTGCGTTTTTTTTTTCGCCGGAAACTGGCGTGAAAACATTTTTCGTCATTAAGGAACTCGCAAATTCTCATTCGTTCGAACCTTTGCTCTCAATGATGCCGTTACGTCTAATATGTGAACTTAAATTAAAGTGCTTAAAGTCTTGGTAGACGCTGAAGTTGCCAGTTCTAGCTCGATAATGAGGAGCCAGGCCTGCGTCTTAAAAGACGCGACGCGCTTGCTCACCTGTCCGCTGGGTTTTCGGACCGCTCGAGGAATCGCAATTTAAGCGTCTTTGCCAGCCGCGCAAACGCGGCGTAGTAGTGCACAAATCGCTCCCCTCGAACGTCGTTGGGCTGCAGTGAACGCGTGACATGTATTTAGGCGAAACTGCTGAAATCGTGGTTTTTGATCCTCACAAGGCTATTACCCATATTTGTTTACTTTAATTTGCATTGGGAAATGAAGGTTTAGCCAGCTTATAAACCTTTCGACATTTCAAGTGTGTCGTGTTTTCCTAATAAAAGAAAATCGAGGCGTGATTTGTACACACTTCACGCCTTTAACACGAAGTTTGCAAAGATTACTAATATTTTCGAGGCACTTGTGCTGCGGTTACAAAGCTTTATCCCACGTTACAGTGTTCCTTTAATGCGCCGTAACAGCTGGGCTGGCTTTTGTGCCGGGCATGCTCGTAGGCGTCTACATCAACAGCCTACAGTGACGCAAGGAATATCATGCAGACTTGTTTTTACAGAAGCCAAAGTTGAGGCATATAACTCAAGAACGCGAAAAACAAGACGTCAGCGTGGTCAAGAGGGATAGCGAAACTGGTTTAACTGTATGACGTCATACGAGATTTGCGTGTGGGGTTATAAAAAAACCAAACATTGCCGCTAGTTGTGCATCATGAACGCTCTGACGCTGAGCTGCTGCGCAGCTATTCTATTTGGATTAGCCACCATCTTTCATGAATTTGTGTTTTTATTTATTTCTTGCTGTACTGACAACGAGTGAAGAGTGATTTTTATCATCTTAGAAACACTGCGCATTGAACAGAGAACAGGGATCGCCCAAGAAGTTTCTCCAAAAACGTCATTCGAAAACCCCGCTGACCCGTTCATTGCGGCACCGTTAATTGGCGTGGCATTCACTGAAAAGTAAACTCTGACTGCAATAGAAGGAGCATAAGGGAAGTAAAAAAAGGCCGATTAACGTTTATTCGCCGCTTCGGACTGGCGCTCGTATTCCCTCCGGTGGGAACGAAATGATGGCAGCGATAATTAAAATGAGAGTGGTTCCGACGTACGTGAGGTGTCTCAGCTCGAAGTCGAACTTCGTCCCGAATCGAATCGGAGTAACCAACCACGGAGGCCATCTTCGAAAGCTGGAAAGTGGCGGAGGAAATAGGATGCGATGAGCTGTTTTGTCTGGCGCAAGAAAGTTCCATTCTTTTCAGCACAATTTGCTTCCAATCAACGCACTGTTAAAGTGGCTCTGAAAGAGGCTTTAATAAAGTTGCGGTATGCCTGGGATGTTAAAGCACGCCGCTTCACGAATATCGTCCAGCAAGATTTTTTTTTAATGCGCCTTGTAGAAGCTGAGCTATCTTATTGTCAAAATTTGAATTTCAGCGTCTTCGCGCCTTTCCCTCTCCTCTCGTCACTTTTTGCACGCTGGAAGGTAGGCGCTCCTCCACCGGCCCCAACTCCGGGGCGGTGCTTCCGGACCCGCCGGAGCTAAGCGGCTTATTGGCCGAAGCCATGGTAGCTGCGTGACGTCTGAAAGAATCTAACGAATAGCCATCTCTGAACGTGTATACGCAAGTGCCAGCGACGGAGAAGGGTGGGAGCACGAAAAAGTCGCCGGAAAGGGCTCGCCAAATTTCGCCCGTGATTGCGGGTTCTCAGCTGTGTGTAGAAGTGTAGAAGGCTCAGGTGTTCATGACAACACAATGCAGTGATTGAGCGCGTTGATGTCCTCTCCTCGGGAGGTGTTTCAGAGCCCCTTTAATGCTTAATTTTGATGCATACGGAATTAACCATAGAATTAATGTGTTCACAAAATTATCCCCCATGCCTAGTGAACACCACACACAAATAGAGCAGCTTGCGTTAACGCCCTTAGGTATAAGTACTAACCTGTAACTTTACACCGATAATTTCAGTCATGAGCACTAAACTGTCATTGTGGCAGTTTTAACAGTTTCGAGATATTTCGGCATACTCAATACTTCGATCTCGATATAATAATTGCATAGACGCCACCCAGGTTCGTGTAAGGATGTCAAGCCGTATTATATATGTCTCTGAAAGTTAGTATTTCGCTGTTTTGTTTTTGATTTCACGATATTTCACCGAAAAAAACATAATTCAGATTCCCTGTTACTAAGCTTCCTGGACGTAGTTGGGAAGATCACATCAGTGGCAGCCTTCCTGCACCCACTTCGCGAACTGCACACTCTAAACTCGAATAAACCTGTTTGGGAGTAAAAAGAGAGTAAGCTGTCTTCTAGCGTACTCCCTTTTAAGGGGCAGGGTATGCTGCCCAAATTCTGGCGTACATTTCGATCACTAAACATGCGGAGTGCTCACTCTTGGCACCGGAGGTATGTACACCGACAGCAGCCTGCAAGCTTCAACGGCTTGCCCTGAATTTCATTGGTAATTTTGTTTGTATATAGCAACTTGACACAGTTAGCAATGGTAGGAGGCTTTTAAAGGTGGAACCCTAGGTTTTGATGTTAGCAAACATAACGACTGAAACCTCGATTAAAATCTTTGTAACTGCTAGAACTTCGCATATTTCAAAGAGCGAATTCGTTTCCGTTGCCAACCTAAAGTATTCCGCACATTTAGTGACGGGAATTTACCCCGGGGTTTGGGCAGCGTACCCTGCCCCGTAAAGGGAGTGCGATAGAGAATGTGATAGAGATAGAGGAGTGTGATAGAGATACTCCCTTTTCCTTTCGTGTTCAGAGCGTAACTACGCAAACAGCGGGGAGAATTTCTCTGGTCGAATGTTTCGCTCTACTTCCCGCTAACACTCGTCATCATCATCATCATCATCGTCAGCCTGACTAAAACCACCGCAGGGCAAAGGCCTCTCCAATGTCTCTCCAATTAACCCTGGCCCTTGCCAACTGCTCCCACCGTATGCCCCAAAACTTCTCAATCTCATCCACCCACGTAACTTTCTGCCGCCCCCTGCTACGCTTGCCTTCTCTTGGAATCCACTCCGTTACCCTTAAGGACCAGCGGTTATCTTGCCTTCGCATTACATGCCCTGCCCAAGCCCATTTCTTTCCTCTTGATTTCGACTAGGATGTCATTAACCCGCGTTTGTTTCATTCACCCACTCTGCCCGCTTCCGGTCTCTTAATGTTACACCTATCATTCTTTCTTTCCATGGCTCGCTGCGTTGTCCGTAACTTAAGCTGAAGTCTTTTCGTTAGCCGCCGGCCATGTTTCTGCCCCGTAGGTGAGTACTGGTAAGGTACAGCTGTTGTACACTTTTCTCTTGAGGGATATTGGTAAACTGCCATTAATGATCTGAGAGAACCTGCCATATGCGCTCCACCACATTCTTATTCTTCTAGTTATTGCTCTCTCATGATCCGCTCCCTCATTGAGACGCGCCATACCCGACAGTATAGCGCAACTCATTTTCCAGGCACAGCGCTGCAGAAGAAAAAAATCTCGGGCGCATCATCTCACCTTGAGCAGAGCTGCCGTCCTGGTTGTTTCATCCATCCAGTCATTCTTCTCCAACTCCTTCCGGAATACACTCAGCTGAAAATCTACCATTTGTTCCACCTATAATGGGGGTGCGACAACACATGGCAGGTTGGGTAACGACAGATGCACATAAACAGGTAATGACACAGCTTTCGCAGCACTATTCACAGTGTTTCTTTTCTGCCAGTGTCGCTGTGCACACCTTGCAGTTGTCTGTCGAACAGGGATGGGCAGAGCCTTGAATTTTTTCTACATCTTTTCATTTCCCTGCCCTTCCCAAGCAACAATGTAATCGGTCCAATAATGGAAATGTATTGGCAGAAGCCGGTCCTACAAAGGACCTGAGCGAAACCATTCTATTCCAGTATTGGGCCTATTATCGGTGCTATTTGGGTTATTCCCTAACGTCCTCTCTGATTTCCGCGTATCACACATTAGGGTAACAATATGTCATCCGTGAATTTGATAAAGTTCAGACATAGCGCACTTTACAAGAAACGAAACAGGATTGGAAGCTGTGGTGCAGACATGCAGATAGACAGACAGAAAGACACAGACCGACAGACATGGACGGACGGACGTACACAAGCACATACACGGGCATACACAGGCCCAGCCACGGACAGACACGGCAGACAGTACATATACAAGCACAGACACGGACACAAATACATACGCAGACACGGACAGACAGACACACGTACACAGGCCCAGACACGGACAAGCAAAGGCACAGATATTAACAGACCGACACACACACACACACACACACACACACACGCACACGCACGCACGCACACACACACACACACACACACACACACACACACACACACACACACACACACACACACACACACACACACACACACACACACACACACACACACACACACACACACACACACACACACACACACACACACACACACACACACACACAGACACACAGACACACACACACACACAGACACACACACACACACACACACACACACACACACACACACACACACACACACACACACACACACACGGACAGACATACATACACACACAGACACGCACATACATACATACACACATCACATACATACATACATACATACATACATACATACATACATACATACATACATACATACATACATACATACATACATACATACATACATGCACGGACAGATATACATACACAGGCACAGACACGGACAGACGGGCAGACAGACACGGTCGGATGGGGCGCACGAGAGGGTGGACATACGGGGAGGCGGCCGGGCCGGCGGGCGGGTAAGCGTTTTAAACTGTAAGCCTTCTGTCAAGACGTTTCTTTACCAGAGGAGCTAGCCAGACGTCGAAGTACTTTTCGATGTAGAATTTGCTGTAGGCCCCGGGCGCGAGTCTCGCCAGGACTGCGTTGCACTGCAGAGTCAGCGGTCGGCTGGTCTGCGTCGAGTTCCGCATTTTGCTCTTGAAGGTGGCGTCGAGCTCCCGGAGGCTGGGTATCGCGTCCACGCCCACCTTTTGCAGGGCGTTCCAGACCAGGGCGTTGGACACAATCTGCCTGCAGAAGAACCCGCCTATATATATACTTCATTGCGAGCTGCGAACTTCGTTGAATAATGTTAGTCGTGTTTCCGTTTGATGCTTTAAAAATTAATTTATCACTGTATTTGCCTAAATGTAAGCCAGAAAAAAAAACATATCGAGGCTCATTGACGGTGGCCTAGTTGCAAAAAGAAAACTAATTTCCTCGGTAGGATAAAAAGCAAAACTTATGGTTTTAACATGGAGGAATTTAGACTCAATGCGATTTCCTCCTGCCTTATAGACACTTAATCCCTTAATCTCATTCATTGACTTGTGCTCGCTCACTCACTCACTCACTCACTCACTCACTCACTCACTCACTCACTCACTCACTCACTCACTCACTCACTCACTCACTCACTCACTCACTCACTCACTCACTCACTCACTCACTCACTCACTCACTCACTCCGCACACACATAGAGGGAGGTGGTGGATCTGCAGCCTTGGATCCGTAATAGTCAAATGCGATTAACCCAAATTAGGTACCTAGAGATGCCATTGGAACATTATATTACACTAAGATGAGCACGAAATATTTTTCGCTGATTCTCTCTGAAGCAGCACGCGCCTTGTCTTCTCTCGAGAGCGAAAGCTGAGCGGCGTACCGACGATCGGGCGCCCTTGTGCTGTAGATTGCTCTGTGCTCTTTCTCCATGTTTCAAGCCATTTTCACATCCACGCTCCGTAGGAGGCATTTCGACAAACGGGTTCGCGACGCGGCTCTTTGGGAAGTACTAACCTAAGCACGCGCTGAGTATTCCAGTTGTTCAGATAAATGTTTACAGCGTATGGTTATGATCATTTACATTGACATTGCCACTATCATCACCACTATGCTCATCGTCATCAGTGACGTCAGTCGCCATCCACGTCATCATCGGCGACGACAAGAAGAGCGCAAAGTGAGAGGAGCCAGCTGTTCCAGAAGCATCGCTCACAATACCACGTCCACGAGCAAAGATCGACACGGAGAAGAGAAGTCAGCATTGACTTACTTTTCCCACTCCCCGCAAGCTCTGAGCAACTTTCGAACTCTCTCCGTGTCGGACACCAACACGTTCAAGTCGCGGTGGACAGTAACGTTGGCTGGATTGAAGGTGCTGTCCAGTATCTGGTAGATGTCGACCATAGATCGTTTCTGTGATCCAAGAGGCGGCGGCAATGTTACTTCTTTCTGCTGTGCTATTTTCTGTGTTCGCTATTTGCTGACGAATGCTTAGCGGCAATACGATGGCGATTTTGTTGCAACAGCGCCCGTTGGGTGCAGTAAAACAAAAATAAAAACGTACAACATACAGAAGCCAAATTTTGTACTCCCAAGGCCAAAACCTTTTTTTTTTTTAAAGTCACTGTGGATAATCCACGAAAAGATGTATTTTATAGTATGGTAGCATTTATAGTGGCTATTTCCCGAATTTGGGCGTTGTTTGTCTGCCTGAAGGTTTGTCTGTCTAAAGATGGTTTTTTGACAGGCTGCTCACCTGCCTGCCGAATGGTGGGCAACCTGCCCACCGTGTCGGGTGGCAGTTCATTTACTCGTGAGAGGTTGCTCGTGAAGAGCAACCTGGGCTACAACCCAACCCAAGCAACCTAAGTTCCAGCGATGGCAACACCTGCCATGGTACCTGCCTTGTGCCCCTGTGCCACCGCTCAGCTTCCCACCGGGTGGTAAGCTGCCCGGTGGCTTACCACCTTAACATAGCAGAGCAGCGCAGCACCGAAATACATCATGCTAATGCACATATTCGCATTTGGCCTAATTATCCAAATCGACAGTTTATTTAATGACCCTGCGAATTCCCTTGCGTATACCATTGGAACAGTACATTGTGCGTGATTGCAGTTGCATTTTGTTGTTACGGTAAAGCCAATGACAAAGAAAGAGCAAATGATCGATGCTGTGATGAGAGAAAATTTCCTCACCAGATCTACGTCATGGGCCAGTGCGCTGACTGAAATAATTTCTTCCTGCTCGGTCGTGTTCATAGAAAAGATCTGTTACGAAGGAAAATAAAGTACACGTCTGAGCGACAAATCGCAAAATCGGGCTCAGTGTATGAGGACGTCACACTGGGCAGCAGCACTAAACGATTTGAACGAATAAATAAGTAAAAGATGACAGAGAAGGGGCGAGATACAAATGTAGATAATGAAAGTGCTGCTGAATATTTATATCTTCCCCTGCCCCTTCGAGGATTCGCTCTGCAAAGTCGGGTTGAGAACACCTCTGCTTAAAAAATCCAAAACGGTCCTTAAATGTGAGTACCTTAACAGCAGCCTGGACTCAGTGCAAACAAAACATTTCTGATACGACACCTCATTGTCACTGAGCTAAGGAAGCGGCCAGTCAGTATTTCACGTCTGATCCGGGCCCAACTGGCCTGGCACTTCGGCCGGCTGTAACAGCAGATCGAACGTAAAAGTCAAAAGCGGGCCAGAAAAAGGCCGAAATTATCGTCGCGGTATGAGGTATTTCTCAGGTGGCCTCAAACTTTTCAGTTCTGTATGATTCGCATCTCCGACGAACTTAAGTGTTCTTCCAGTTTGTTTCGATACAATGGAAGCCTCGGCAGTGGTTTTGTCTATTGCATATAGAGTATGAATTCACTACTCAGAAGCCGGATTATTCGCAGATTAACCGGGTTTCGTACAGCCTTTCGACTCTCGCACGTTGATTTGGGAATTGTTCTTATCCTGCGGTTTTTTCCTGTTTTTAATAGCAACAAACGGTGATAGACCACAGTTCTGGATCATTTGTCGGAGACTAGGTCTGGAGCGTTTGGTTTGACTAAAGCCGGTTTCGATACTTGTGCTAAGCCCAACAGCTCAACACAGAACAAACTATATTATAGGCAGGTGTGAAAAGCTTACCTCTGCCAAATGCATTTCAAACTGCACCATTTCGTCCACAGCAGTGTTCAGCTCTTCGGCGTTTAAAGACGTGGTGTTGATCCGCTTAACGACGGCGTGTATGTAGCTCTTGTATTCAGCTGTACTGAGGTATTTTTTATTCACCGCAAGAAAGCCAGGACGCATCTGTGGGAAAAGTTTCAAAACACGTGACTGGCAATGCGCACCTGAATTGATGGTAATTTAGAAAATATTGCGTCAAAAAGTTATTGGGAAACATTGTAGCCCGTGCCACTCCAGGCGGAGCTCTAGGAAGCAATATCGTTACCGTACAAAATGCTGCAGTTAGGAATTGCAACTTATGTACACTGATCGTACAGTGTAGAATAGAATAGAATAGAATAGAATAGAACTTTATTTACATCACTATACATGATGTAGGAGGCCTGCAGAAAAAGGTGCCAGTAGCCAGCTTGACAGGGCCGCAGGCCCCCTTGCATTGGCAGTACTCAGTGGAGATAAATAGCACCTATGTCATAACAAAAGAAATCGCGGGAACAGTGCATGAAAGAATTTCGTGCGCTAATTCTGGGGAAACGCAATGCCAACTCAAAACTTCCCTGATTTTTCTCAAAATAACAATAATGGAAATCACAGGCATTCTATAGGTTTCTTCCCTTATAAAAATGGTCCATAGACAGTCTATAGGCTTTTTATAGACTCTATTGCCTTCCTATGGACCTCCTTCACCCCGCGACGTCACGAAGATGCGGTGGCGCTGATGTTAGCAGCGACTTTCGCATGGTAGGCAAAACAGGTTCCGCTTGCCTGTGCCTACCGCAGCTGCCGCAGTTACCGGCGGCTGCTTCAAGCCTGTGAAATTGCAGAAGCAGCATGTATTGACCAGCTGCGTCACTGCTGGATCCGCGTAGTAGCATAAAAAATATTAAATTAGCCTCGATAGGTTTCTCGCGCATAGATGCCGCATTCGGAAACTGGCTAACAGGCATTGGGCCACGGTAGTAAAGCGCGAAGTCTGGGAGTCGATAGGCACTGCCACTCAATGCACTTAATAGCATGGAAGTTACTGCGTTCATTCACCTGAACTTCAGGATAGTATAGGCTGATGATTGCTCACGGAAAAAAAAGACATATTGCAGCTGCACACGTACTTATCACCTTGAGCCGGAGTGCACGGGGCGCCGACAGGTTCACTCGCCCCCAAGGAATGTGTTTTTTTGTTAATAGCACACCATGTTTTAATGGCGCGTTTTATGACATTTAATATTTACTTGAAACTGTTTCTTGATATGACGACGGAATTATTTCATTCGAGTAGAAAGAAGTCTGGTAAGATGTGTCAATCTTGCGCGGTCGCGTTGGTGTGCTTAGAATAGCGTACCTTAAGTGTGCTAAACGCCATATGCTTTTTCATTGCATCATGCATGTGTCATGTTTCATGAGGTAGTACATGATCGCGAAGCTTGTTTGGAAATTAAGAAGCAGCCGCAGGCGTGCTACTAACAGACACGTGGCGAGATTGAGAGGGGACGCGGCAATGAAAAGTGTTTTCGTTATTCAGGCATGCGATATGTAACTAAACTTGGTGCAAATATGAAATTCCTACGCTAGTTTCAGTCATTCCTTCTATTTATAGCTACACCTGGTGCAGTTCTGGGTAATTATAATTAACACCGTCGCCAAGTCCCCCCAAGGTCTCAAAGAATTGAGTATAGATAGTGCGCAGTTTTTTTTTTATGCCAGCATGTACATAAAGCCCTGTTCTGCACGAGGACGCGATTAGTTCCTTTTTCTATATGATCAGTACTTATGCATGCATAGTTACATGAAAACGATTCTTACAAGACATAACTAACACAGTACTGCACGTGTAGGGGACAAAAATCGAGAGATTTAATACGCTCCTCAACGTCTCAGGAATAGTTTGCGACAAATGGAATCATTTGATTTTCATGCGAATTACGAAGGTGAGTGAACCAGTCGCAGAAAATGTGAGAGGTCACAAAACGAACCTTAAAGTTTATTCCCTCGTTTATGGCATCTTCGCTTTCGCTTTGGTCAAAGAAATGCGGCACTGAAATCAAAGAAATTACCTCACAATTTTTGACGACCACACTTCTAAAAAGCGTAATTTATAAATTTGTACTCAATATTTTGCTATAATTTTTCGTCACGAAACTAGACTTCAGGGCTAGGAAAGAAAATAATTCTAGAAATCAAAAATTTGCACCAAATCGACCAGCTTAACAAGAGGGCAAGTCGGCCTGGCTGGTGCGTGGTCATGCGGCTAGAAACAGCGCTAAGCGAGACAGGAGATCAGGGACACGACGCTGTCCCCACTTTTCGCACAGCGCGACACGTACGTATGTCAGCAGACGATGAGCGCATGTCTGCTCCGACGAAACAAGGCCAGCACTTCCCCTCACTAGTGTCCCGAAGTAAAATCATTCCGGCTAGTGCAGAGTGTCAAAACTTGTTTTATTCAATGCCTAGCGCATAAATGAACGGCAGGAACGCTTTCTACATGTTTACTACTAACCATTATATACAATACAGTGGCAAACTATTTCTCTTTATAGGCCGCACGTGGCCAACGCGAGCTCGTGTACTTCAACAAATTACTAAGTTGGAAGCATCGACCATTGCTATGATTCAAAGAAACTGGAAACGCGCCTACAAGCCTTGAAAACCCGCGCTCAACACCTATCCGCGACGCCACTTCCCGACCTTTTGCCTACCACGAGCTCGCTAGCGACTGCAGCGCCACCTCGTTTGTTTACAAACATGCAGGAGGTCCATAGATATTTTGTCTATTCATAGTCTATAGACTGTCTATAGACAGTCTAATAAATGTGCATGGTCATAAATCTATAGGTTGTCTACAGACTGTCTAGAGGATTTGCATTGCCTATAAACGGTTGTCTAGGGTTTGTCTATAGAGAGTCTATAGACTTTATAAACAAAAGTCTGTGGACAGTCTATAGACTACCTAAAAATTTTGTAAGTCTTCTTAGAGACGAACCGTTCCGTGCTCTAGATGGCGCTAAAATATGAACGTTTGCGGCATCCAAAAGGACGTATCCCAAATTCCAGTTTAGCCATGTATAGCAGAACAACTACTTAAAACATTGGAGAGGGAAAGATGGCGAATCTTCTTTTACCTTGCGGCAAACGAGTGTGGCTTACGTGAATGATGTTCTTCATTTGGTCCGGGTCGTACTTGATGTCGATGTCGATGATAGACCTCAGGTTGAAGTTGACAATGAGGTCACCGAGCAGCTTGCTCCAGATTGGTATGTTTATGTCGCCCGGTCCGTTGGGCCACTCCTCGACGCCGATGGCTTGCACAATCTCATTCCAGGCCTCTTCGTCATCCCTATCCACGTCGTTGCCTGAAGGCGAAGATAAGATGCCATTTGTGGCATCCCCGAGAACAACGCAACTGTTCGGTGCAAAAGTCGTGGCTGACTAAACGGGTGGCACGTGGTGAGTTTCCGGTTAGGGTAGTGCCAATCATAGTTCCGCCGGAAGACGTAATTTAGTTTCACAAGGATGACGTATACGTCTGGAATACACATGACGCCCGCGAATTCCTACCTGAATTAAGCAGTCTATGCGCCTGACAACGGCATCGGTCTGCCACATTGTCCGGGTAGCCGAAAATTCGGCCTCTCGTATTACAGACGCGACGTCGCAAAACTGAGTATGTGAAACAAAATGGTGTATAGTTGCCACCAGCCGAACCGGTGAATTTGAAAGGGTGAACATCGAGGGACTCCAATGCAGACACCAGAAATTACGCCGCATTTTTTGCCTTATTGAAGGCTAGTTCCGTGCAATTACAGCTTGTGTTCGGGTCTTGGCTCACTTGGCAATAAAGAGTACCAAAAAATATTAGTGGAAATCAGCTAAAGCTGCCACGGTGCTACGCTCCGACGCGCAGCTTATCCCCGAAATCATCCTACCCACTTAGACCTGTCTGGTCAAAAAAGTTATCTGAACGTGGCAATGCATGATTCGAGTAAGTGCGTCGTGCAACTCTAAGTAAATGTTTGAAGATGATCAGTAAGCAGAAAATATATAAATTATGATCACTTACAACTTAAGTCTGCAGTGAAGCTCCTCCCTTACTCATGACCACCGCACAGAATGCCTCGACATTAAGTAGGTGAGTTCGAAAGAAGGAAGGACTCCCCGCTCCACTAATGTACCGCGGGTAATGCCTCGACACAGAGGAAACTAATTCGTTGTTGAAGCTATTCTTGTTGCCTATAGCAATCACACGATTAAATTATACGCGCAAAAATTTTTGATGCCGCTGGCTTGTTTGATACACTCAAACATTAAAAAGCTGATTTAGTTTACTGTTGTGATTGGTTAGCGAAGTGGCGCAGCACACCAAGAGCCATGATTCATTATTGCTAACTGCTTCTTTTTTTTTTAAACGTGCATCGAAGGCGGCGTGACTCACCGCCCAGCATGCATGCAGCGTTGGCTCTGAAGAGGGCTTCTTCAACAGGGTCAGATGTGTTGTAGGCAGTCTGGAGAACGTCTAGTAGAGGAACGGAAACGTTTTTCGATTTAATATGGCTAGGATCGGGGGTCTAGAACAAAACAGTCTATAGAGACAATAAGGAAATGATCAATACGATAGCAGTGCTGCCACTTTCCAGCGGTGGGTACTCAACATCCACACTGCCGCTTGCTTAGAGAGATTCCCCTCTTGCTTACATTTACCTTACTTAAATACATTGATAGCAGAAACTGCATCACCTCTCCTCCCCCCAAAAAGGTGACATCAATACAACCCAGCTTACAAAGCGCAGTGCCGCCTGTGTCCTAAATATTGTGGTTTATTTCTCAGCGCCCTTTCAAGATGTGTATCAGTTGCCCGTCTACTCGCTATCTCCATTTTCAAGGGGACCTTTATTCATTTATACAAGCACAAGATGGCGCAAATAAGGGCTTGGAAGCATACCAGGATTTTCCCAGTTTCGTAAAGCTTTCATTTCTCCTGCTTTTATTAAAGAGATATTAGATCTAAGCTTACCGGCTTAGCGCATTAATCACAGAAAGCTGATTGGCATTAGCGGCCGAGAGGTCTGTAGTGGCAGGCCCATTGTGATGTTTCACGGGCGATTGCCCGGCTGGGCGTCTCACAGGCCTGTTTTGGCGTATATACGCTCACGTGCATGCTTGGCCTTCTTCCGCTTGCGGTCTTCGGTTCGATCGCGTTCCCGGCACACTTCCCGGACTCCATGGAGGGCTCGCTCGCACAAAGCAAACAGTCTGGTCCCTAGGGTTGTCTTATCCGCAGTCTATGCCGTCCGCCGATTTTAAGGAAAGGAAGGGTGCATAACTGGCTTCATGGGTCAGTGGACACCTCAATCGCGCCACCTAACGCGTTACACGGCTGCCGTTGTACTCCCTAAATCACTTCTACTGAGTGGCTTTTAAAACAATATTTGTTTTACAGCTTTTTCTGCAAAACAAAATATTGCTTGCAGATGCGCCAATTGCAATTGTAGGGAAGGCATGTTCAGCGCACGGACCTTCAGGAACATCAGCGAACAGGGATATCTCATGCCATAACCGAAATTCCATCAAAAAACAACTATTTCAGACCCTTCTTTCCTACAGCAGATTCAAGTCTCGGTCAGTTTGGGAAAAGTGACATTATTTAGGTTTTAAAACTCCCCAATACTCCGCAAAAATTCTCCTTTCGCCAATTTTTTCGCTCAAATTTCTTGAAAAAGGAAGAATTGCATGAATGGCAAATCACCCTCAAGGAAGTCGTCCTGCTGCGTACATACTTTAAGGATTTCAAAACTTGAAAGTCTTAGGAGCCCTGTATGCTATACCGAACTAGGCTGAGAACCATTGGTTGACAAACTTCGTCGTGGGCGACTTGGTTCAAATCTCAAAAAGACATATCAGTGGTAATGGTTAAGACCCACGGAAAAAAAATGTTTCAGCGATTATGCTTTCTCTTATAATGCATTTGATCAGCTCCACGGTTTGAGCTTTTGCGATTTACGCTTTTACTGTTTGCGATGAAATGTAGAAACTCCACCAGCAGCTGTGCAGAGCGCGTTAGGACTGGTCCTCGCTGCCGACGACAGCACCGGTCACATGATGGTGACGTCACGGTCACGTGATTTCACATGACACCACCGTCATGCGACCGGTCACATGGCCCCGCATGACCACGCGATGGTGACGGGATGTTTCACGCCAACGACGACGCCACTCGCTCACCAAGTTACCCTTTGGCAGCGTTGCTGTGAAAGAGAATCTGTCGTCTTTTTCTTTCTTTGTTAACGGAGGCTTTAAGTAATCACAACCGTCGACTTTTACCATATGGTATGGGCATGCCAGAAAAACCCAGCTATACCAATAATCCATAACCCAACAACTGAGGACTTGGGAAGCGGCGCTGTCCAGCTCACATTCGGAAGACCAGCTCTCGCTGTTGAACCGGGCAGGAGCGGTGGCATAAGCCAACGGGCTCCTGGAATGAGGGCCCACCCAACCATTCTGTGCATCAGAAGTTTCTCTCTCTCTCTCGACGCCTCGACGCCACCCCTACCCCCATCGTTCTCATTTTCGCCATCACCATTCGTGTTGATTCCGTTGGAGGACAAATGCCACTCGCAACGACCTCCAAATATTCCGCTTTTGAAAGTCTGAGGTGGTCCTGATTACGAGCATGCTCTTACAAAGGCGTTGGCGGTCAATTGTCCAGCGTGGACATGGCCTTCCAGAGCGAAGAAGGCGGTTGGCATCGACTGGTTGCTTAAAAGTCAGATTAACTCTACTCACTCGAAATGTTGTACCTCACTACATGGTCCAGGGCATGAAACTGTCCGAAGGCCGAGCTGTACTCGGGCACTTCGTGCGATCGCTTCCATCCGCCGCATGCAAACTGATAGAAGTTGTCGCACGGGTCGGCACTAGTGTCCATGCTTTCTCTAAGCTCTGCACCTGCAGAGGAGCAACAGAGAGATGCTGGTTTAAACTTGTGCTGACGTCCTGCAGGTTCTCGCCAAGTACTATGAAATCAGTAGGTTTAGTATAACTGTACTTATCGAAACATCGGAAGCCAAGGGACCGTGCCTACCTTTCCTCTCGCAGACGGCTGAAGTGCAGACAGGTTGTACCGCTAGTCCTAAAAAGGAAGCAGGATTGAGCAGCGTTAAATCACATATAAAGCAACCAGGCATACGAAGTGGTTCCTTCTAGCTTCGAGGATGCGGTTGCTTTCGACTGAAAGCGCAACCATATCGATACACGGGGGCATCGGGAATATCTTCGGGACGGGGAATATTTCAACCATTTCAACCTCCTTTCAACATCTAGGTGATCTTTCCATACTTTTTCATGTACTTTCATTTGTTTTAATCAGTTTTTAAGCGATATTTATTGAAACGTGAACGCACACTCCTTTATACAATACTTGTCATGGAATGTTGACAGCCTTCGGGGTAATTATTGAATGTGGTTAGCAGCATGTGGAGTCGCTATTGGCCGCAGATATTGACTTAGTTGCTCGTTTTGCAGTCTGACGGTTTCTTCAAAGTCAGAACAACGTAGCCTCTACGATGAGTTACCAAACCACCTTTTCTGAAAGGTCACTACAATTTCAGGTTTTATATATCTTTAGTGAAACAGGCTTTGCTCCTTATTTATACCAATAATCAAACAATTATGTTTCGAAACTTAAAACACGCATTAAAATGCTGAAAAGCAGCGCTGTTGGGCACCGCGGATGCCAAAGTTTAACGCTTTCTTCATTGTGCGTGTTATTAACAGGTATGAACGGCATCAGTTTGACACGAAGTTCACTTACCGAGAGATGCATTCATTCCGAGGATAACAGCTACCGTAGCTACAAACAGTTCCTTACTCCTTCCTCTCATCATGAAAAATGTCAAGCAAGTAAATATTCAAAGGTACGTTGTAAACAATATTAAAATTAAGCGTTGAGCCTAACAAGAAAAGAAATTCAGCAAACAAGTCCGAACTGTGTAGCCCCTCGCGACTGTCGCAGCGCAAAGAGTCAAGCAGCGGAGTCTTGGGGTCCCGCTATCCTCTCCGGTAAGTTCACGTGACCACGGGTTATACTTGGAAGAGCAGGTGTACTGGACTCGAAGGCGATATTAGTTTTGTATGAATGGAAAACAGTTCGCAATCCTATATTTACGTGCACGTTTACAGGTGTGCACGCATTTGTTCCCCGCATATATCGCTGCTCCGAACGATGTGCGTCAATTGTTCCCTGCACATTGTGCATATTCTACGACACATAACTGTCCCGAGGCGCCGCCATTCAGCATAAACCATCGTGAAGGCGACTCCTTTAATAGCAGCAGAAAGATAGGGGGCAGAAAGCCGCGACTCGGCTATAGAGTCGGAGTGCCTGGGTTCGAACCCGACCGCGGCGGCCTCGTTTAGATGGCGGCGAAACGCTAAAGGCGCCCGTGTGCTGTGCGATGTCAGTGCGCGTTAAACATCCTCAAGTGGTCGAAATTGTTCTGGAGCTGTCAACTACGGCACTTCTTTCTACCTGTCTTCTTTCACTCCCTCCTTATGCCTTCTATTGCGGCGCGGTTCAGGTGGCCACCGAGATGTGATAGAATTGCCGCGCCATTGCCTTTCCTCAACAAGAAAGTTTAAATTTTTGCGTGAGCATTGACTTCCTTCCTTCCTTCCTTCCTTCCTTCCTTCTTCCTTTCTTTCTTTCTTTCTTTCTTTCTTTTCTTTCTTTCTTTTCTTTCTTTCTTTCTTTCTTTCTTTCTTTCTTTCTTTCTTTCTTTCTTTCTTTCTTTCTTTCTTTCTTTCTTTCTTTCTTTCTTTCTTTCTTTTTTTTTCCTTTCGTTCTGTCTCTCTTTTGCATTTTTTTCGCCCACAATCCACTTATTTGCTGACTATAAGCAATCAGAATTAATCTCATCCGACTTTTGTGCGTTGTCTTTATTATGCGATGACACTTCTGTTCTTGTGCTAAGGTGTGCAAAAACGTCACTTCCTCAGCGTATATATTCGTCTCTTCTAGCAGGTGCGCAGGCAATTACATCGAGAGAGAGAGAGATGCAGAAATTATAGGCCGGCTCCGATACGCTTGGGGCTTGCTTGCATTTGCTTGCATCTTAATGCATCTTCTGGCTTTATCGAGCTCCCCTCCCAACCTTCCTGGTAACACTATAGTTAAGCATGCGCACCCCCCCCCCCCCCCTCCACTTTTCTTGGCTACGTGCCTGACTTGACGTTCTTCACTTTTTGTTTTTGCATTTCGGCATTTGCCAGCATAACACACGAGAAGTAACAGGATGTTTCTGCGTGGAGAAATCTGTAGCATTCGTACCTTCCCGACTGCTGACGTTTAACACTACGCTCACTTACAAGTCCAATAAGCGGTATAGGTAGATCGTAACATTACAGGGAGTTGGGGATAACGCCTAGAAGTGTCGCTGACCCTAGCGGCCAATAGCGCTTTAATGGGACGCTACAGATATTTTCCAATAACTAACCGCACAGACATCGGCCTTGATTTACAGTGATTAATTGCTACGAAATTGCTGAGATGAATTCCTAAAAAAGGGGCCCGCGCAGAGAGCGCGAGGCCCGGACGCTCAGTTGGTGCCCAGCCTTGGACTGTTGACGTCTTGGAACAAACATCTCTTGCTTCTCTAGTCCGAAGTTGTCACATTTGTTTGTCTGTCTGTCAGTTTGTCTGAAGCCGGTTTTGTGGCAGGCGGCAGCGCAATTAATCGTGAGAGGCTGCTCGTGAAGAGCAACCTGGATTGCAACCAAACCCAAGCAACCCAAGTCCCATTCATTATAGCACCTACCAAAGACCGGCAGTGACGCATCGCTTGACAGCTGCACCACTGCGCCAGGATTGGTAGGAAGATTCCAGGGGATCTATGAATGGAGGGAATGACCAATTACCGCATATATGGACCTTAACCCATGATCGCTATCCGAGCAACTGCCATCCATGCAACAGTGAATTTGAACGCCGGAACCGAAGTGAAAATCGAACTGCTAGCGTACCTAATTCGCATTTAGCCTAACTACGCGAATTGACCATCATTTTTTGTCGTAGTTATTCCAAGCTAACTATAGTACATGAGCAAGAGGCCTTTGCATAAGGTTCTATGACCTGCATGCCAGATGCTGCTTCAGCAATCGCTTCAGCGGTCGTGGTTGCTGCTACGTGCCTATCCCTTCAATCTGCGTTCACATCTGTTGCGTTCGCAACTCTCTTCTATCTGCTCGCGGCAATGATAGTGGCGACTGATTTTGTCGTTGTGTGGATGGACACGGGACGGACGGGATAAAAACTACGGACAAAGAGAGGCGAAAATGCAGCCGCTAAATGCATTCCTGCATTTAAAGGCAGAATCACTAGAAGGTCATGCTTACGGCTTTTTCATTTCATATTGCGTGTATGGAGAGCTGCAGGGAAATAAAGAGGAGAGAGATAGAGTGTGAAAGTGAATGAAATGAACGGAATTTGTACCCGTGCCGTCTACTGCACATCATCAATCTTAAGAGAGATATGTATCCATGACAACAGCACATATCAACTGAAAATGTTACTGAACATGCACAGTACCGTACTATGGTCGCCAAAAGTTGGCTGTATGCCGGATCAGCGGAAACTGAGAATCGTTTCATGTCCAACATTCTCAGATAAAAATTCAGATAATTAGAAAATTGTGAGATACTGTTATGCTAACATTGAAGGCAATGGTACACTCTTCCGATATGTAGCAAAATCTCTTCTTTTGAAGTGTTTCCCTCGATCACATCGACCAGTTAAGACTGCCATAGAGAACCAATGGGGAACGTTTTCAAGGAGAGCAAAAACGTTAAGAAAAAAAAATGTAAGACTGCCGTCGGGTGATCTGTGAGTATATTGATTGTCTATATAGCAAAATCTTACATTATATGAAAAAACTGTTTTCATCAACGGTTTCCGGCTCAAAAATGCTTTTGTCCAGAATTGTTGGGTATGTACAGTTTAAGAAAGTAGACTAGTCTGAACTTGTATCTGCCACTTAGACGATGTACCCATCAGTTCTTCTACGGCGACTGCCCAAGATGGGGGGCATGCCACTTAATCATTTTCCGTGGACACCGCGCATCACGCGGAATTTCAGCGTCGATACCATCGACACAGTTTGCTGACACAAGCCTTGATATGAGCCAGAAAGACAGAAATTAGGATGGGCGAGTGAAAGAAGTAAGAATAATATTGCCCAGCCCGCACCGCTTAAAGCACAACGGGATCGCCAAGAAGACAGTCAGAAATGCGAAGTCTTGCATGCTGCATCCTCTTGCGACCCTTGTGCGTGGCCCTCAGTGTGGTGCGAGATATTCTGGCTTCTTAACAAGACAACGTATGAAATAATACACATAGGTTTGCCCGTTTTGTTTTATACTTACCATAAGTGTCAAATTATCTTCAAAAATAAAAATTTAATGGCAAACAGGCAAAGTGCCGCCAAGAGCGCGTGATGCTAAGGAAGCTCGAAACGTGATTGCCTAATGAGTCTGAGGTCACAACGCAAAAATAACATATCCTAATTAGATATATATTATATTATGGTAATTATGGTGTCATTGCTTACGGGTCTTTATTACAATTTCTCAGTAGCACAAAAGCTTTTTTTTTTAAGAACAAGCGAACATTTTCAGAGCCTCACCACATATCCTAAAGCTAACAAGATGCCTATCAAATCATTTTGTTTATCATAAATAAATAACAATGTCGGAAAGAAAAATATTGCGGCAGTAATTGGCCCGTACTTGACCTAATCTCTCATCTATCATGTTTAAAGGAAAAAGTAAAGCTTTAAAATGTGAGGGTCGCAATTTGGAAATGCGTACATATTCTTTAAAAAACACTTTTTTAACTGGGAAAATTATCACAAAGGCCCGTAAGAATTAACCTAATTGGGATGTTATTTTGCCCCATATTTCCTCCCAGGTGAGGTATTTCACATCTGAACGCATATTTGAAATCAGCATTCGGTGATACACCTGCATGACAATTTTCAGCAAGTTATATTAACAAACAAAAAATAAACCGTCTTTAAGACCGTCATCTCCCCTTAAGAGAAAGAAAATCTGTGGAGTTTGATACCAAGAGGTAAGCTCTGCAGTGCTGCGTATAGAAAGCGTCGACAACAAAGGGAATCAATCAAATGCCACCAGCAGGAACCTTCAGGTGGGAGGAGTAGCACAGCTTCACAATTGCTGCTAGGACGTGCATTCGATGAGAGTGAAACTGCGCTCTCAGCTTCTAAATGCTCCGTGCATTTTATGAGCATATAAGTGCGTGAAAGTAATGTAAGCGCGGTTTCGCCCGAACAGTTTCGCAACCCGCACGCAGCCAGAAGCACAGGAAAAATTCGTAATGTGTCGAGCGCAGGTGTATATTGTACGCATCGCCCGCTATTACGCATTATGTGGGGAGCAATTTTTGGGAAACACAAAAAAACAATTTTACATGATAGAGCTAGAATTAGTGATGAGAAGACAAGAATGAACTGCTCCGCAAAGCAATTAACGAATGAGAAAAGGTGCTCGGTCTGTGCTGGCTCTTCTAATGGGAGGGGAGGGGGGGGGGTTAAATTGCTTGGAAGATATAGTTCTTTTGCTGCCGTTTCTTCATAGCACAAATTAAGAGGCAGGCGGCGATTTTAATGTCCCAAAGAAATACACATCGGAGTGCAAAAGACGGATCGACCCGACAGACGCCCTCACGAGTCATCGATCTCGATTTCTTCGCTCATTAAAAAACTGGCAACAGTCTTCACGTGCAAGTGAAACTTCCCTTCACAGTATATAAATATACCCCGTAATTTTGGACAAAAGTGTTTTTCAGCGGGAAAAAGTTTATTTTATGCGAGTTTTTACATATATTGTATTATTTCGCTATAACAATCAATATATCCGCTGATCCCCGTCGGCAGGCTTGCATTTTTTTGCTACTAACCTTTTTGCTGTCGTGAAAAAATGTTCCCCATTGCCCTTACAAAGATTTCTTTGACAGTCTATAGACTGTGCATAGACTTCTGTCTATAAAATCTATAGACTCTATACCTAGCAGAACAGTCTATAGGCAATGCAAATCCTATAGAGAGTCTACAGACGATCTTTAGATTTATGGCCATACACATTTAGTAGACTTTTGTCTATAGACAGTCTATAGACTATGAATAGACAAAAATAAATATGTTCAGGAGGGCAATAGAGTCTACAAGAAGTCTATAGACTGCCTATAGACCATTTTAGTAAGGGTCGATTATCTATGGCTAGTCTTCGCTGCTCGATGCGAGCGGTGGAAAAACTTTAAAGGAAGGATTTTTCTACACATAGGAAGAATGCGCCATACATTCAACATTTTCATAATCTTACAATTTTCCAATGTTCAAAATTTTTCTCCAAGAATGCTGGATATGGTAGAGTGTTTTTTCGGTCTGCCGTTCTTTGCTTAGTTGAAAAAAAAAAGAAAAGTTGGGTAAGGAGGCCACTACGTTAGCTTACCTGCAGGTCATTTGAAACGCCGCTCGGGGCAAATAAATTAAAAAAAGAACTGGTCACAGATCTCTGCTCAGGTAAGGATGTCATTTCCCTTGCAAAGATTTCTATACACAGCCTATAGACTTTCTATACACTTTTGTCTATAAAGTCTAAAGACTCTCTATAGACAAATCCTAGAGAACAGCCTATAGGCAATGCAAATCATACAGACAGTCTATAGACAATCTATAGATTTATGGCCATACACTTTTAGTGTACCTTTGTCAATATACAGTCTATAGACTATCAATAGACGAAAAGAAATATCTATAGGAAGGCAATAGAGTCTATAAGAAATCTATAGACTGCCTATAGACCATTTTATAAGGGTTGATGGAAGCAGTGATTAAATAAACGACTAATATTACGGGGATGAGGTGTTATCACCCTCCACTTGAAATACACGTGTCGCAGCACGAAGAGACACGCAGCCTCCTCGCCTCTTGATGGAAGACCTGCCGGCTGCGGAACACAAAGGGGATCTGCGCGCCGCGTGCTTCATCGCCTCCAGAAGGCCGGCAGCTGCGGTCGAAAAGGCCGCGGCTTTTTGACGGCAATCTCTGCGACGTCGTCTGCGGACGAGGACGACGTCAGATCACTTGCAAAGATGGCCGCGCTGTCTGCTAGCACGATAAGTCACTAGGAGGAAACCAGGAGGTGAGTGCCTTTTTGCGCCGTGAGCAGTTTTTTCCCCGGTTTTTAATCCTCGCGACGAACCACTTAAAACGAATCGAGGCTTAGCACACAGTTTAGCCTCGTTTTTGGATCTTAGGATGAAATTTATGCAGCACTAGGCACGCTGAATGCGCACAAAGACCTATTTATTGTGGACAACCGGGGCATTGTTACGTGTGCCGAAATATAGGCACAGAAATGCTGGAGCATTCGGTCGCCAACTCAGCAGTGTAGCCGCAGCGGCTACGAGGCAGACATATACTGACTCGTCCCGACCAACGGTGCGCCGTAGCTACTCCGTGGTACCTCTCTTTTATTTGATCTTATAATTTCTTTCGTTGCAGCGTTGATTTTATTAACCGCGGTATCGGCATGCCATCTGTTCAGCGTCGTGTTCTCAGTTTTTTTCTTTAACTGTAAATTAAATGAGGCTTGAAAAAATGAGCTCGCGGAACAAGGCGGAGCCTTCCATAGCTGCTGAACTAACGCAGCTTATAAACCCAGAATGCGCAGACCGTTCACGGGCTGTAAAATTACAAGGAGAGCATGCAGTTAAGCACTGAACGTGAATTATTCGCTGGTAATGAGGTACATGAATGTGCGAGGGAAAATAAATGAGGCGTTGTCTCTAAGGCGCTGTGAACTGAGGTGAGAGCGACCTCTTGAGTAAGTCTCCTGAAGTTTCAGGAACATTTCCTGGACATATATCTCTGTATGTCATTTTCGTAAGGAGAATAGCTGGGCAGGGAATCCACACTCGCTAAAACGTATGGCGCGTCCACGTCAGTGTGCTAACTTTAGATTAAATGATTTTATAGCACAACTCAAACAAATAGGATGCATGCAGACTGGGAGAAAATTTGAGCTTGTCCACATGATGTAAACTTCGCTTGACGTACAGCAAAAAGTGCAAGTAACTGTTTACATGTGCTACCACTTTCGTGAGCAAAAAAACATAGACACAGATTCGTCTCACTCCCTCCCCGCCCGCTTCACTTTAATGCACAGAAAAACAGAAGTAAATATTCCTGCAAATCATTTCGTCTATAAGCCACGTTTTATACTGTTTAAAAGGAAGATGTCAGACGGAACGTAATGAATGTACGGCGGCATGATATCTGCACATAATGAATGCGTAATGTCACAACAGGAACAAAACAAGACGCATTTGGGGAAAGCTCAGGGACAGAACTGGTTGCAGAAGCAGAGGGCACTGTGTGAAGAATGGAGATGTTGGTAATGTTTCTGCTCAATAGGCATAAGCTATACTTGTTCTACGCAGAATAAACGGTGGTGGTGCTTGGCGATGTTCTGAATTTTTTGGTAATTGCCCTCCGAAACAAGTAATTTTAGCCGTCAACTCTCTTGACAATTGCATCACACGAAGCATACTCAATCACCATTTTTAAACAGGGGTAAATTTATTTCTTGAGATGACAAGCACAAAAGTCAATTCGTGCGTACTAAGAAAAAGCAAATATTGAAGATCATTACGGGAAGAAAATTACGCTGAAAACGGGATGTGCATTTTAATGACCACATGGTGATAAAATTTCTTGACCTGAATTCAACATTTAAAAACTGCGGCGAGACGTCGAATAACGTGTCCTTCTGTGGAGAGCGGCTGACCGGTGTGGACAGCTGCGCCGTGACATTAACAATTTTAACGCCGCTTGAGGGACATACGAGAACACTTGAGCGATAGAAAAAAGCGAGCTAGAAACATATGACGTTGAGAAGCACTACCGCTCAACAGTGATGATCACTTTGAATGCGGTTTTCTGTTATTACGAACGCTGTACTGAACCGAGTTTTGTTTTTCACTTGCTGTAGGAAACGAATGATTAGTGGAAAATGAGAAGTGAACTAAAAGTCATTGTTATTTTATGGATCTTCGCCGTTGGAACATCGCAAGCGCCTGCCGATGCAAGACATACGTCCAAGGGTATGGCTGGAGTTACTTCTTTGCAGATGCCCAGTATACTCCAGCTCAGAGCGTGGAAGTAACGTGCGCAAAATTCTCAATTCTAACATTACACTGAAGACGGTAGACCTTGCTCCCACATTGCATTGTCATGCATTTGAGCTACGCTTTGATCGTGCGTGTCCGTAGTTGATATTCCAGTATAAACAGGCTATCGTTTCGAAAAGTTTGTGATTGATTCCAGCTTGAACGCTTACGTAGGTCGCTGTCCTCAACTATAGTAATTTGGTGATGCCGGTTAGTCCGTGCGGCGCTTTTCAACGGCTTCGGGTTCCCCGCAAGTGGATGAAGCCCCCCCCCCCCCACCTCCCCCCCCCCCCCCCACAAAAACAAAACAAAAACAAACACGAACACAGAGAATTCGAGGCGGCCCTTCAAAGACCAGTCTCTTGCGAGACTCCATATAGGAAGTTACAAATTTCCATTTCTCTTAGTGTAATTTTTCTGGCAATTATTTATTTAATCAAATGTTTACTTACCCGTATTCTTAACTGTGCGACTCGGAATGCGCTTTATGAACAGACCCAAAATACGAAAGAATCGTTTAGGAAAGTATCATTACATGCTGGTAGTTGACTACGATAAAAAAAATTGTTTCTTCTTTCACAATACCGCTTCCGATTATCGTCTATTCCTTGTTTGTTTTATTGCAGGTAAGAAAGCGTGGCACTGATCATGAGATTAGGAAAATATGATTAGAATTCGACCTGTCGTCGAATTAAAATCCCACTGATTAGACCTGGATATTTCCGTGCTTGACCTTGCGTTTGTTTTCAGTGGCTAACACCACACATAGCAAGGGGACCCACACGGCTAAAATGACAGCTGCCTCCGACACCTCAAATGTTTGCAAAACGAAAGCTTGTGAAGATAGAGGTGAGTTTCACAAAATGTTTGCTTTTCTATTTTTCTAAATGCGATTTCTGCTTATTTGTTATTCGAGGTGGTAGAGAACCATCATTCAGATATTGTGCATGACATTGCAAGCCAAACGCCATTCGACCTGACATGTCCTAACTGCAGGCGGAAGAAAGCAGTCATGAGTGAGCACCATCAAGTGGACATAATTATAAATTTCACACAATGTGGTCCCAATTTTTTTAACCAACAAAACGCAAATTATTCGCGTCTAAAGTTCCCACTAGTGGAGAGCAGGAGCAATGGTTTGTTAAAATTAATGTGGGTCATAATTATTCTGCTTACGTTGATTAAAATGGAGTGCGTTATGGTTGATTTACATTGAAGTTTATTCTGCAGTAGACTAGATGAAGCAATCTTGACACGAGGTATTTCATTATCGATGTCTCTGTATCAACTGGTTCAAACCAAAGTGTTGCTTCACATCCAGCTCCAGCTGTCATTGTTTCAAAAAGTATACGTGGCCCTTTTGGTGCTTTTTCTTGCTCGTCACACTAACTGCACTGATCGATGTTCCTTTCGGGGAATTTCTCTTCAGGAAATTTGAGGGGCGAATTCGGGCGAACAGGAAATTGTTATAAAGTTTCAGAGAATCTTAAAAGCCGAAATTGTGCAACTATATTTTGTGGCGAAAGCTGCATTGGCCATAATAATAATAATTGGTTTTTTTTTTGGGGGGGGGGAGGAAATGGCGCAGTATCTGTCTCATATATCGTTGGACACCTGAACCGCGCCGTATGGGAAGGGATAAGGGAGGGAGTGAAAGAAGAAAGGAAGAAATGGGTGCCGTAGTGGAGGGCTCCGGAATAATTTAGACCACCTGGGGATCTTTAACGTGCACTGACATCGCACAGCACACTAACTCGCAGTTTCGCGGTGCTCGCAGTCCCACCGTGGTCGCACCGTACCACGTGACCAACCACGTGACTGTCACGGGACCAATCGCGTGAAGAACCACGTGACCAGACAACCAGACTAACCTGGAATTGTAATCAAGATTAACCAAGGCTAGTCAAGCTATGCCTTAGCTTTCGGTATACGTATATCCTGGCATAGCTGAGCTAAGCCACTGCCAATTTTTTTTTTCAGTTTGATCAAGTTTTCAAGCTGTTCCACGAAAAAGGGCTGAAATTAAAAAATTTCGGGTCTCATTGAGGAAGTTTTCGATTTCGGCATGGAACATCACTAGCAGTTGCCACTTGACGAGTCTGAAACATTATTTTATGGAAACAAGTAGCTCTGTAGCATTGTTTTTGGAAACCAAAGTGGCACACTAGTCTGAGAATGCCTGAGGTTCACCAACCTAAGAAATATGCGACGCCGTGTTGAAGCTTTTTTTCAATGAAAAATAGAACTTACACTTCCGCTGTAAATATTCAACGTCCGTCTCTTTACTCGCACCATACGCAGCAAAATACATTACGGCTTCGTTAAACAAGAACTACAACCCGTGCGAAAGCTTCTACGACCACGTCTGTCAAAACTGGATTTTCTTCAACCCCATTCCGGACGACAAGAGCTCGACCAGCGTGCTGGGAGGAATAGACGACGAGCTCACCGAAAAACTCAAGTGTAGGTCGCCCTTTGCTGCGTACGCATGTTGTGATCTTTATGAATTAGGCTTCTCAACGCACGGTCGTTTGCGAGAAGTGCTACCTAAAGCTAAGCACATCAGTTTATAATAACAAGCTTCTTCGAATCAATTAGTTCATTGCCTTTTCAATGATCAAAAACATTGGCTTACCTCTTTAATAGAGTGCTCAAAAATATAAAGTCCTTTCGTGTTCAGTAAGGTTTTTACAAGGAATTTTCTCGTATTTAATGGGACACTCAAGACAAGAATAAATAAATGAAAAACGTTTATTGAGTCGAGCGATTCCATGACTCTTTCTGCTTATTTCTGCTAATTTTCTCGGCAGCAAAAGACGTATTTATTGCTGAGAAAATTGCATTTCAAAATCGATTCCAACTCATGACGTGTGCACCTTAAAAAGAACTCCGTGATCACTGTTTTGAAGTGAACGGCGATGTAGCCTAGCCTTTGGGATCCGTTGTTAATGTTTCGGCGTACCTAACTTTAATTGAAAAATTGTCCGGGGGATGGCGACACCAGTGTCATTTTTATGGCTTTTCACAACTCATGAAATATCAGTTTTCAGTGAAAGAAGCGCGTTTGTTACTAGCATGCCGTAATCAATCTGTACAGGCCAATTTCATTTTCTCCTCAGTGTCCCTTTAATTACAGTAGTTTTTCAGTTCCGGATAATTATACAGACAGAACAGCGTTTTTTTTTTTCATAATGTTAGAAAGTGGCAGATACTTGCACACAAGTATACATAATAAACCGTTTCAACTTATAGACAATGGAAGGTTGTGCTATATATCAGACGAATATGACCGCCCTATAGGCAACAGTTTGCCTATGGGGCAATAGTTTCGCCCTGGTAATTTCCCTGAAAATGTCATCATCTTGCTCTTGACACTCGCTCGCGTATATTTGAACATATATCTAGATTGCAGCCGAAAATGAAACCTCATGGT
Source organism: Amblyomma americanum (assembly GCA_030143305.2). NCBI lineage: Eukaryota > Metazoa > Arthropoda > Arachnida > Ixodida > Ixodidae > Amblyomma > Amblyomma americanum. Next base: position 105,493 of record JARKHS020007249.1, on the reverse strand, counting down.
ACAAGTCCCATAGGGTAGGACACCTGCACTATGAGCAATGGTAGGATTTATCCGTGACCTGCTCGTTTTTTCTGATTTTTCTATACGAGAGAGAGTTCTCTAGGCGGGAAACAGGAAACTCTTCTTAGCCATTTTAATTACTTTATTGACTAGAAGCAAATGTGTACAACTGCTTGTGCTTATTTTTTTTTGGTGTGGCCATAACTGTGAACACTTGGCTCATGATAAAAAAAATGCACTGCTCCTCATATCTCTGCACAGCTTGTGGCAAAAAATAATTAAATGACATGCATTTAACCATTTTCCACTCGATTTCAAGTTACACTTTCTGCTCGACAGTGCACAAGTCGATTAATAAGGAATGTAATACGAAGAGAATAGCTGTTTTTCGTGAAATTAACTAACACAATATATGAACCACTCTGGGCATGACGACGGCTGCCGTTTTGCTGAATCTGCTGAATTATGCCACAGCGATATCTCCTTGAAATCTAAACTCCCTCTCTCGAATTCTTTGCGCAGAGTAAGAAGACAAGTGTGGTTGTGAGTCATTAGCAGTTATGAGAGCATCAACAAAACGTGTGTAGCTGCTAACGTTTCATCAAACCCTAACAAAATACACTAAAAAATTCCTTCTGATATACTGTGAAGCTTTTCATTCTAAGCGAGGTTGCTCATTTTGCTGCGAGAGTAAGCGGACAAGTGTGTATGTTCTGCTAACATCGCCCATTCATTCAACAACAGTCATATTCGAGAATGGAACGTACAAGACTGAAAACCAAAATGCAACTGACAAGGTTCTCGCTTCCTACAAGAACTGCATAAACACATGTAAGTGCATTTGATGAATAATTACAGCAGTACATAAATTAAAATCACAGCATAACTTGTAGAGCTTATGTACCGCCTTTCTGCAAAAGTTCCCCACGTCACTGCGCCTGTGGCTGTGGTGCGATCGAATCCCTATTTAACCTTTAACAGCGAAGCTAATGAACGACAGGGATCACAGCTTCCCTGTACTGTCACGATTTAACAGTGCATGGTCACGGGTGCTTTGGTCTGAGATTGTCTTCAGCATATTGTGCGTTCCTCTCGATCATATCTCGATCTCGATCATGCCTTTTAACTGCTATTACAAAAGTTTTTCTCTCTTTATCGTCCCCATGGAGTTAAAACTTCGCTGAGTAGTAAAACTTTCCAAGCGTAAGAAATCTAACGTCTGACGAAATCTCGTCTGGGCGGGTAGTAAGTAACTCATTTCAACAGAAAAAAAGGCAGACGCCGACCAAAGGTTTTTGTCAAAATAGACGTGAACAGAAGTGAGCAAGGCTTCCGTATGGAAGCCGAAACGTCTGTTTTGACAAAAACCTTTGGTCGGCGTCTGCCTTTTTTTCTGTTGAAATAAGTTTCCAAGCGTAAGGCAAGAAATTTTTGTCACAGGCAAGCGAACGTTTTGACTTTCTGTGCACTCATTAAGCGTGACAATTTGTAAAGTTGCTTGCGTGATTTTGCAGCGATTCCGGAGAAGACACAGTTCTACGCATTTTACGACGTCCTCAAGCGCATCGGCGGCGAGTACTGGCCAGTTTGGCCTCCGCCGAAGACGCGAGAAGTCCTGCCCACCTGGGACCAGCTTTACACCAGGATTCACATCGAGTTCGCCGTCAACTTGCTTCTCGTCATAGGCGTAGACAAGGACCCCAAGAACGTCTCAGACAAAATTATCAGTGTAAGTCATCAGTGGGCACACAGCGCAAGCGGTAACTAAGAAATTAAAATATGCTTGAAAATGCTGTGTTGGTTGTGAAAGCACAATAAGGTACATAACAGCGTCAGGAGGTATCACTCTCTTTGCAGAAAAATTGCTCCAGAAAAAAAAAGTAGCTACAACAGCAGCAATCAATGTCTGCATGTGCTTGTTCCATTATCAAGATTAATAACGAGACATCTCGGGTTTGTGTGCACAGCAAGACGATACTATTTAACTTTAGGGTCGGATAAACAGCTAGCTATGTTCATTCGGTTAATAACGCGGTAACAGGTAACAAAAGCACAATGCAAGTGCGCCTGAGGTATCAAATAATGTTAGTATAACGCAAAGTTACGGGAAAAGTGACGCCAGGAAATTGGACAGTAACAAACTAATTATATATCTGCTATTTTAAGTAATTCTAACAATTATCAAACATATTAATTAGCTTATTAGCTTACTATAACTATCTTATTGGCAGTTGCCCAGAACACGTTTAGGCCCGTATTTGCCAACGAAACAGTTTGGTTCTCCAGAAGGAAGGCTCGACAATGGATCACAGTTATATAATGAATCATCTTTAAAAAATGTACACCCTATAACGACTTCCTAGATATGACCTTTATATATGTTGCTACAAAGAATTTGATTCTATGGAGACATCAGGAGCCATGTAAGCATTTCACAGAAGCACATTTGTCTTGTCAAGGATTGAAATGGCGTCAGCGGAAAATTTGCAGGAGAATAACAACGCGCACAACTCAGACTGTCTAGCACCCCCAACTTATAGAGCTCACTGATATACCATAAATGAAAAGTATGTGATCGATGTATATTACCATTATAGTCATCTATGAGGCCGGACAGCGGAACCCATAGGAGAGCTCTGAATCATTCTATGAAAAGAGCAGAAAATAATGGGAGCAATAGAGCCTGCTCTTGGGTCAATTTGGTGCATCTTGAAAAAAGGGGGATACCAGCAGGGGGAATCATTGCCGGCAGAAGTTCGTTGGTGAGATGTGGTCAGGAACTTTGCAGGAATAGATTTGCCCAGGTACGTAAGTGGAGACTGCTGGGAGAGATCTCCGCCCTTGCATGCACGCGAATTATTTCATGATCATCATAATGCTGAATCAACGCATTACTTGAACGATTTCAACGCTGAACTTCTGAAGAAACGGCATATCCGTTCTGAACTTACAGCTAGGAAGTTTGCACTAAAGCAACTACGTTCTGAACACAAGGACAATTCCCTTATCCGAATACTCGAACTCTTACATTAGCCCTAAAAAGACCGTTTGGTAAAGTTTGACCAAAGAAAAGCACAGTTATGATAACAGGATAACTACATACGAAGAAAAAAAAACACCCTGCATTGTTCGGGTTTGTGAAAGGAAGCGTCAACTGCGGAGTAAGTGTAAGCAAACCGAATGAGCTTTTCTTTCAGATAGAGCGGCCGTCAGCAAAATCAGAACTGTACCTGTTCAGAAAACGAAGCGCGAGACAGCGAAAGCAGCGGGTGAGCACGAGAGACCTGGCTTACCTCACATTCATGGCTTCCTGCATCAAGGCTTTTAATCCGAAGCTGTCCTTCAAGAAAGTGAAGGAAGTCGTCCTTGACATTCTCTGGTTTGAGGCCAACGTCACGAAGGTGAGCTCACGCGGCACTACCGCCGCTTTCACCTTTAAGACTGAGACGAATTACTCCGAATTACTGTGAAACAGGTGTCCCCTAAAGGTAGCGAGAGCCTTGATAGGGTTGGGTCTAGCATAGACAAAGTATCTATTAGGCCTTCCTGTACAAAGTCCAAAAACACCGTTCGAGGCACCTTGCCCGATTTATTATCCTTCTCCGACGGTGTGTTTTCAATTTTAATTCGCTGTTCGCGACGATCGCATCTCGACGTAGGCAAAACGCAAAAATTTCTATGTACAGAAACTTTGGTGGATGTTGTGCAACCCCCGATAGTGGAACTTAATCCAGAGACTGAAACTGCAGAGGTTCTCATGGCGCAGGGTATTATTTTGGTAGGTAAAGCTTCGTTTTTTACATCTTAATTGCCAACTGTGTGCGCATCGTGGGCATGTAACATCTGAGTTTTTACACTTCACGTAGGATTAAGCCAGAAGAGCAAAATTGCCTGCATAATCTTGCTCTTTATTGTTTTTTTTACATACTGCAGCCTCGCCATATCTTCTACCAGCTCCACTATATTCCAGCATTCAAAGAGCGCGCAGTATTCGAGACGTCGTCTCGATGTCTTCCTATTACAATTTTGAGTGACATTTCGTGGCACACTCCTACATTACGAGAGCCGCTCAAGGCGACCTTGGTCAGCCAGCACTGCTTGAGAGGCTACTCTGAAACGGCATAAGTGGCGTCTATGTTTTATCGTTGTCATGGAAGTAATGCCCTACTTTACGCTAACTCACTTAAATCAGCGACGACTATATGATGTAAAGGCCTGAATCATAGCGTATAGCAAAGGCAACCTGTGAACAAGCGAACGCGTTGGCAGGAATGAGGCACGGGTCCTGTATTTTTATTCGAGGCGGCGCCCCGCTTTTTATTTACTTTCGCTTCCATCATTAATAATCTCACGGCAACCAGCTCTGTATTTGGAACCTGAAATATATTTCTGTCTCGTAAGGAAAAGAAAGGACAGCCTAACTTCTCTCGCAATGTGCTGCGGAGTAAGCAGAGGGCTCCGCGGCTGCGTGTGCGGTGTGCTCTGCGCGCCGATACGACATGTGATCTTTTGTGAGCGTGCGCCACAACATGTTAGTGTTTTGGCGTAAGCGGACGGTCATGTGATGTGCCCCGAGCTCCGGTATCGCATCACGGCATGTGATTCTCTTGTACTCGCTGCACAATACTTCACAGTTCTTCCCAGAGATGCTTCCCAATGCTTCCTGGAAGAACCGAAATGCTTCCGAAGTGTGTTGTCAGTAACTGAGGGTTTGATGCCCAGAAATCGCGTCTAACTCGCTTTCCTCTTCCTATGGGTCACATTGCTAGGAGTAAACTTCGGCCTTGTGTTAAAGGTCTTCCTTCTAAACTTCCTTGTATCCCGTTCCAGATACTGGAGGATGCCGAGAACAAATCTGGAAGCGATATTAACTACTTTAGAATGACCATTGCAGACCTCAGAAATGTTTCCGAACACGTAAGTTCTCCAAAGGAACACGTTGATAAGAAACAGAGTTGAAAACAATTAAAACATGAAATTTTAGTTGCGTGTTCCTCATTTGTAATAATGTGCATCACATTCGCAAACATAAGCATTCGTATACATGCATGCGCGGTAATTACTTTATAATTGAATTTCTTCTATCATGTTTCGGTATCGATTTCAACAGCTGCATGCTGACTACGACTTCATAGTTCAGTGCAGGTGATGTAAAAAAAAATGGCAATATAATAGGTACTGTTGCTTCGTGTGTTTTCTTCCGGCTCTTGGAACAGGCTGGCCGGAGCGTTGTTGCCAATTAAGACGACAAAGTAATTCGCGCCTTTGTTGCAAACTACTTTGAGCAAGTGTTAATTAAGGCTTACGGCATCAATTTGTTCACACATTTTTATTTAATATTTAATTACAAAGGAGACCAAACAGGTTGGCATGTCGTACAAGATTTTCTTCCCATTAACATCAACTAACACATATGCTCTTGTGTTTAACATGCGAAAGAGAACAAAAGGGAACAAGCACGCATTTCAGTTTTGTGGAATGATCTTCACGTAATCTGAAGAAATGAACTTTCATACGTCGCCCCTCAGAATAATGGTAACCTGATGGAAGTACGGAATCAACGTCACAGAATGTCACGACGCAAAATACATCAGTAGCGCCTGGTCAATATTTTCAGTGGAAAAAATTATTGATAGAATTATTGGTATTATTGATAGAAGAGGGGGGTGTTCGCGCCTGTAGAAACATATTTCGTGCCTTACTCCAGCCGTCTGCCGACACTTGCTCCCTACTATCAACGTCAAATATCTGAATTCCTTCAAATCGAGGCAGTGATATCGGTAGCAGTACAATAAGAAGTGAATATTTGTTTCGCCACCACAAAATTGTGGTCACCCATAGCTCTTAATTCTCACCACAGGTAGACTGGCTACAGATGCTGCAGCGCCTCTTCGATAGCGTGAACATAACCCTGACACCGCAGGAGCCAGTGGTTCTGAGCGAGCTGTATTATTTCAAGACCCTGGTCGACTACGTCGTGAGGAACACTTCCAGGTGAGGTGCAACGTCCTCATAAAGGTGTCGACCCTCATTCCGCTAGAACGCACTGAGTCCCACAGGATGGCAACCCACGCTACTCATCAATAGCGAAGGAAGAAAGAAGAGAGTAAAAAGTAATAAACACGGACATGTATTAGCTGCTTAAGCAACTAAAAACTGCTCTACTGTTTCCTCTTCGCAGCTTTCCGTGAGTTGCTGCAATATCAAGTTCCAGAGTTAAGTTCCGGAATAGCAACACTGCTCTTTTTCGCAACCAAATGATGTTAAAGTCCCATCCCTTGTACGATAAGACACGGACGCATGTTGAGGAACCTACCTTCAAGAAATAAGAGAAAAGTAACTCAAGATTTTCAGCGTATTTCAAACACGGTGGCGGATTTATAGCAAAAGAGGGGAGAGGGTGAAGTTCCATGCGGAACCTCAGTTTATCAGTCGGCGCTTCGAGAGACGCCCAAATGCATTGCGCAAATACGACCCCTCTTTTTCCTTCCGCCTCTTGCAAGAGACATACATAAACCAGCCCATGTTTACACATCACGATAGCGCCCTTCCAAATTCCAACTGAATAATGCAATCAAATGTGGCACGTTGTTATCACGTCATCACAAATACCTAGATAATATGCCGACTGGCAGCCAAGTGAATGCGAAAAACTTCAGCTGCTTCTAAGCAGAGAAGGCAAAAAGTCTGAGAGTTCTTTCACGCACCATCTTTCTCCTGCCTGCGTAAAAGTTCACTACTTCTTGGTGTCTTTATACTGAAGAACGCATCATATTTCCACACGAAATATCACATGATCATATTTTCGCATGCAATGTTACACATGGAATCCTGAGCAATACATACTGCCAACAACCAACGATTGTTAAACAGCCACAGGAAAATAATCGAGGCTGTTCCGGCTTACGTAAAATTCGCTCCCCTCGCACTGCAGACATTCGTCCTACAACTACATGGTCTGGCGTATCATCCGAAATTTCGGCAGCATAGCGCTGCCAAACATGCGGGAGCTGTCGTTCAAGATCAGCCAAGCGTCCCGTGGCGTCAAGCGGGACATCCCCTTGTCGACGAGGTGTGTGTACCACATAAGCGACGTGATGGACTACCCAACCGGAAGGCTTTACATCGAGCGCTTCTTCGGCAAGGAGGCCAAGAAGGATGTAAGTGCTTTTGAGAGAATCATAACCATAACTTCCCGAAAGAAATTATGATAGATGTGAGGGACATAGCAGCAAAATGATCGCAGTTTTTGATGAGACACCGTGTTGCATTTCCATGTTGCTTTGGGGAAAAGTTTATTTCTCTTTTTTTCTTTCGTACCGTCCTAGATTATATAAACGGATCATAAGATGACGAAGCTGCAATGCGCTAGAGTGCACCACACATCCGTGTTGTTCAAGTCCCGAACTGTGCGCATGCATATTTCTTATAGCGATTTACTAACGGGCTATTGCAGTCACCAGGCCCGTCCTAAGCGTTTCACTACACTCTAATCATGAGAATTGATTAAGACATGTAACAGCGAGGGGTTGGAAGTCTTACTGAAATAAAGAGGCTTCCTTCTAGTAGTGCTATTCTGCAGAGAGCGGCTTTCAAGAAGCCAAGGAGGGAGTAGGGGTGATGTGAGGGGAGGGCAGATTATGTACGCTTGCACATCTTATGAGTAGCCCGCGAGGAAAGCAGCTTATGCGCCACATAAGGTAGCTGACGGCATTGGTGCAGGACCATTAGGCTAGCCCCAGTAGGAAACTTAGATAGATAGATAAAGAGGAGGAGGGAAAGACAGGGATGTTAACCAGAAAGGGGTTCCGGTTGGCTACCCTGCACTGGGGAAGAGGGATTAGGGGACTAAAAGTAGGAAGAGAACCCCCTAATCCTAAGCTAACATTAAGCTTACCTAATTCAAGCTAATCTTACAGTATGTATGTGGTCACGGAGCTCGAAAATCTCGGTTTTCTAAACATTGTAAATGCGAAAAAGAAAAGAATCAGGATGTTTTTTGTGCTATAAGATTTAATCCTAAATACATGAAACTGATTTTTGTAACAGATTCTTCAGCTTGTAAGGGAACTGAAAGAAGCATTTGGGAAAAGCATCAAGCAAACGCGCTGGATGGACAAGTCAACGAAAAAACATGCGCTTAAAAAAGCAAGTATTTCGTCTCTTTGCGATGCTTTCTACCAGAATTATAACTCTAAAGGAAGTTAACAAGCACGGAGCACTAATTTCCCGAAGCACATGCTTAGCACCCACGTCTCCCTGTTTCAGTTGGACAACATGGTCACGCATGTCGGATACGATGACGCTCTCCTCAACGACACTTACCTGAACGACATGTTCAAAGAGGTACGAACATATGGCTTCAAAGATCAAGATTTGTCCACTACGTATTGCGTTAATCTCTATACGTGTCTTTGAGTGTATGCGTGCATTTGTATGTGTGTGCGCGCTTGCTAGTGCCTGCGACGTGTGACAAAGACATGAATGATTTCAAACCCACTTTTTTTCTTTCAGGTCATTGACGCCGAACCCGGCCAACCTTTCATTCTCAATTATATCTCATTTCGGAAACAGTGGTCCAGGATAAACCTACGGGCACTGCACGAGCCTTACAGCAGGAAGGATGAGTACGTTTCTTTTCCTGAATTTTGGAAGAAATATCAGCGGAAAATATGATAAACGCACGAAAGGCCTAAGCAGACGCAGGACAAGCACTCACTCCCATCTGCCTTTATTTGAACACGCTCTGCAGTCCGCACATGTTCCGCTAAATTAGTCCCTCCTCCCCTTAACGCCCGCAAATGATTCCCCGCCGGGTCATTAACACATCGCCCGGCCTGACCTATGTACTCCTTTCCGTGGGTCAACGGAATCTCTTAAAAGACTCGTTGCGACCTCGATAAAATTGCACAATGTCTAGGGCAACTGACTCAGCTACTTTATGTCATTGAACGTTGAAGAGGCGATTCTGGGAAGTTGTCTTTCTGGCACTAACGAAGTCTACCCATACCGCGTGTTGAGCTCAGAGGGGACTAAATATCGACACTTCTTCAGAGTTGAACAGTATTTTACACCCGCGACATTACGGGCTAATCCATCGAGAGAAACGCATTGACAAACTTTCAGCCGTTCTCACTTCACATTCTGAGAACCATTGCCGGTGTCTTCATCAGAACGTGTTCAAGAGAGCTCTCTGACGACCAAGCTATATGAATCCGTAAAAAGCAGCACATCTAAAATGATATACGCACCAGGCTGCAACCGCAGCCCCAACTACGAAATAGCCGATTCTACGCATCATTAAGCTAGGCGACCTGCTTTCATTCGATTCTTGTTTTATGACGTTGCTGCCAAATTCTGTAGCAGCAACCTCATAAAATAGGAGCGATAGTGAAAAGCTAGCGGGAAGTAGTAGGCGTTTAGTGATTGAAAACTGACGCCATAAAGGTTCTGACTGAAAAAGATGGAGCTTTGTGGGAGCCTCTTAAAATGAGATACGAAGAACTTCCAAACTACGCGATGGAATGCGGATAACCCGATGTATCGCGGATTATCCGGATTATCCGCAGTTGACACCGTAATTGAGAAGAAGCCAGAGGAAAAAACGAAGACAAGACACGTCATTTCTTCTTTGAGGCGGTAAATAGATAAAGACCAGAACATCACAACGCGCGTATAGCTGATCCCGCGCCATGTTTTTCTGCTTTGGTAGCAATGAAAACAAGCCCTGCAGTTCACGTGGCAGCTGCGCACAGCTGTTCCTTCTTCCATGTTGAATGGTTCGTTCGTACTGCATGCGCTTTCTGGCGTCCGCTCACTTCTTCCTCGAATAGGATCGGCGTGGCGGAAAGGATCGTTCGATGCAGCGACACTGAGCTCGTGTATATAGTGCCGAATTCAATAGGAATTGCTGTAGACAAAGGAAGCAGCACTGGAAGGCTGCATCGAATGCAGAAGGAATTCAGCGAAGCAAGTGAACACTCGGCCGCCATCTGTATTTGCGCATGAGTAAACGACAAATGCCTAGTCGAATTTCAGCAAATAAATGAAAGGAATGGAAAGTTTAATATATTCTCGCAGATGTCACCACATCACGTCACATCTTTTTCGCGTAATGAAATCATCGAGGTCGTTGTTTTTTTATTATTATTTTTGTCCCAAGCTCTCCCAACACATGCCTTATAATGTACGCTTCGGCAGGGCCTCGACAGGCAATTTATCTTGCTTTTTTTTTTTGCTCTCCTTGGCGCGTTATGCAAAGCAGCAGCCAACAAGGCACGCCCAATGTCCCAGACAGGCATTGCAGACTCGAGAAAGAAAACAGGAAACGCTTGGGACGTGGTGTTTGTTGAAGCGGCAAGGAGGAAAGCGCCCTCTGCTGAGGGTCAATGATCGGCGTAATGCGTAGCCACTTGGTTGAGATCTCAAGCGGCGACCACTTTCAGAGACCCCTGTTTGTGATGACTCCGTTTTTATTCGCGATATTTCCGCGTCCGTGTTCGCGCTCGGCGTATGAGAAGGCCACTCTTTTGAAGCCGGCCCACCTGCATTCGCAAGATTCTTGGTTTCATCTTTGGATGCCGCTAACACGAACTAAACTAATCTGTATTTTTGTTAGAGAAAATAACTCGATCAAAGAACGAGAGATCAAATCCTCAGCAAGTACGAAAAATAATAGTTGTAGCAAGGGCCCCTTGCAAGTACTGGGCTCATTCTTAATGTTCGCGCACGCACAACGATAAGGAGAGGCTACAAGCGTGATACACGAGCGTAGCTTTTATTAGCAAGCTGACAAGACTGCGTAGGCACCCAGTATATATACCTGTGGCATCGACTAAAAACGCAAGAGGAACAAAGAACATCGTGTTGCCGTGGCTCTACAAGTTGATTTCACGAGTTGACTTTTAATTTTCTGACCATTGTGCGAATGTTTTAATAGCTGTAGTTGAGTAAAACTTCCATTTCTTTCTTACTAGTTGGTCGTCCGGCCCTGCTGTTGTGAACGCATACTATTATCCACGGGCGAATGGTATAAGTAAGTACACCTTTGCAATTTTTGTGAGGGAAAGATATGTCTCACAGGTGTAAATAAAGTGAGGCTTATAATTTCTCCACTTCGGCACTCGGATGAAGAGATGTTTCCTTCGGCTGAACTGTTGGAATAAAAAAAATTGACTGCCGAAGATACTAACCGATGTGATTAACCTGCGACAGCTGCGACAGTTGCGACAGCAGGGGCTCATGGTGGGTGGAGGCGTAACGTTAAGAGACACAAAGCGGGGGCAGAGTGAAGCGGGCAGAGCGGGTGAGGGAACAAACGCGGTCTAATTACATCCTAGTCGAAATCAAGAGGGAGAAATGGGCTTCGGCATGGCATGTAATGCGAATGCAAGATAGCCGCTGGTCCTTAAGGGTAACGGAGTGGATTCCAAGAGAAGGCAAGCGTAGCAGGGGGCGGTAGAAAGTTAGTGGGCGGATGAGATCAAGAAGTTTGCGGGCGTAGGGTGGGCGCAGCTGACAAAGGACAGAGTTAATTGGAGAGACATGGGAGAGGCCTTTACCCTGCAGGGATGATGATGATGATGATGATGATGATGATGATGACTATGAGCTTCTAAAGAGTGGAGGTCTCGTTCTTTTGCTCCCACACGCCAACGCCGCGACTTGGAGAAATGAGCGTATTAGCTGTCGCAGTAAAATGGAAAGAAGAACGAGCTGTTTCTTCCTCTGGTGCAGCGAGCTGAGAATAAGAAAGTCACTTTATTTACTGGCGACAGACCGAGCACTCAGAAGAAGGTCCAGGGCATGGAGATGGTCCGACGTGAACCAGATAGAACGCAATGTGGGAGGGGGAAAGAGTGAAGAAAAGAGTTTATACAACGCCACCTTTGGTTTAAAGGGCAACTCGGCGCTTAAATAGACAGTGATGCAGATTAGCGCAAGGACGTAATGCGAGGAACATACGCACATAGTTGACCACCCTCCGAGAAGACGTCAGGGCCCGCGTTGCGGCGCCATTTAGTCATGGCGTCGTTCTGAAGGCGACTAAATAAAGTTGTTTCTCTCTCTATGGCTTTGCGTCAAGTTGAGTTCTCGGGCAACAACAGCTGCAGATATGTGTGGAACTACTGCACCCTAATGTCAACGTCAACATGAGTGTCAGTACTAATGCTAATATTATTCACTTCGGAAGGCAGGAAAGAAAAGCAAAGGAGCTCAGTTGCAACCGCCAGAATGTAGCACCCCCCCCCCCTTTTCCGTCCCCACACTCTTTTTTAGCGCTAAATAAAATGGACTCTATAAAGTATACCACTGCGTCTAACCTCCACTATACAGTCCATACCTTTCAGCCAACGATAAGAAAATTTTTTGCCTGACAGGCAGGCAGCAAATTGCCTAAAAGTTTATCCGCACGCCTGTTTCAGCTTTTCCTGCCGGGATTCTGCAGCCTCCAGTGTTCGAGTACGGCTTGCCAATGTACGTTTCAAAGTTGTCAGTTTGCCTTTACACTGCAGCTGCGCTTTTTTGCACTGCAGCTGCGCATGGTATGCATCAAACCGGACGAAAAGCGCAGTTGTATGTTTTGTTTTGTCCTTTTTCTTGTCAGGTACATGAACATGGGCGCAATCGGAGCGGTCATCGGGCACGAGGTCACACACGCGTTTGATGACACTGGTAAATTCATGGAATTTTATTTCTTTTTTTATTTTTTGGCCTCGCCGGCTTCGTTTTCCCCTCGCTGTTGCCTTCTCTGCAGCGGTCGGTAATTACAGGCACATGTCGCTCGAGTGAGTACAGACGCACCGAAAAGCAACAGCTGCAGGGGTCTTTTATTATTGGATCCTTGAGATACTCCTAGCGAACATTAAATGAACGCTGAGGACAGGTCGAGATTCGTGTATCGACGCATTATACGACATTTTAATGAAAAATACTGTATTGACACTGAAAGTGGAGCTCTTGTGCGCCAGAAAAGGCCAAAATTTAAATGCAGGTGTCACCACCACAGGCTTTTTTCGCAAGTAAGCTATGCTGAATCGAAGCAGTTTTTTGTGAGCGGATTCCAGATCCAAGGCTATCCTGCCATTCAGTTTGAAACGGCGAACACAAAGTCCTTTTTTGCGTTGACATCACGAGTTCTTGAGGGGCAGGAAAATATTTAAATCCAATTTTATCATCAATAAATTCTTATTTTGTTATCGGATAAGCATTAACGCACTGAGGAAGAGCATTAAAACCGATTTTTAGTAAAAACAAAAATTCAATGCAGTTCCTTGAAGTAAGCTGTGAATGATCTAGATGATAATGTATAGGGGAAGTCTTGTCTTTGTATCACCGCGCCCTTCAACACGAAGTCGCATTTATTCAGCACCGAGTCGACGGAAGGCTTGCCGCATAACTACAGGCTTTTTTTTTTTGTATTCTGGATGGCCGCACTTGAATGGCAAAGCACTGTCACGTTCTTCTGGTGATAACGCCCTCTGTCGCGCAGAACGTCTTGCTGATTACTTGTTCAACATGACGCCTATGAAAAACGCTGATATCGCGGCGCTGATATCGCGGGCTATGCTATTTAAGCGCCACGGCAGAGATTACCGGCTGCCGGGATGGAATAAAGGCATTCCTGACAACCTTCGGTGGCACCGCTTTCTCGTCATTCGTCGAATCGCTCACAAACGTAACAGAACTGTGCCTTTCCGGGTAAAGCTATCATCTTGTCAGGTTAAGATCGCATGGCGGAAAAAAAATGTAACACGAATAAAAAATTTTGCCCTACGTACGCGGAGAATATTGCGAGGCTGACGATGGCTCGTGAAGGACAACCATATTCACGAAGTGATTCGCATGCGCCCAGAAAATTCGGAGGAATTCGAGTAAGAAACCTAATTGAATGCAACTTAAGTCTCACCGGGACGCGCCAGCAATTCTGGGTCAAACACTTTCGATTTATTGTGCAATTTCTTAACTCCAAAACTACCGTTTTATCGTTTTATGAAGTTACTCAGTTTTCAAGAAACTACGGTGCTCCTCTCTGAAGGAGACTTCCACCTGTACCTTCCTTGTTCCACTTCAGGAAGCCAGTTTGATAGCATCGGTAACATGATGAACTGGTGGACGAACAGGACCAAGGAGAAGTTTGTAAAGAAGATGACCTGCTTCAAGGAGCAGTACGGCAACATCACGGATGAAAGACTCAAAATGAAGGTGAGATATTGTCCTATTGTGTTCCCTGGCCAAAGACTTTCAGCTGTCAGCTAATACGGATCGGAAAGACTTCGTTAAGTGCTAAGGTCATTGCAGACCAGTACAGTCGGGTACAGCTCAAGAACTAAGTGGTAAATGCCCCTCAGAGGAGGTTCTCCTCCCTATGGCGTCGACTGGTTTTCATGGCGGTAAACTGCAGCAGCTGGCCCACCTGCCACGGTGGGCAGCTGTGAGCAGGTGGCAACCTGCCCACCGGGTGGAATATATGATTGTCCACATATTCGCATTTATCCTAACGACACAAATCGGCTGATTTTTTTTTTGCTACCCTACTGCGACCATATCAGTCTGCACCATCTTTTTTTCCTGTCTTGGTAGCGAATATTCAGTTGCTATAAGTAACGCTCATAACTGGTTTCGCGCAAGCTGAATTGCATTACTACATTCAAATCTCCCTTAAAAATTTAGCGCAGTCGGAGAGTACTTACCCGCTATGCATAGCTCATATCCTATGTCAACAGGGTGTGATCTTTTAATTTCCTACTGTTAAACAAGGTGCTAATTGACCCTAAAGCCTTGCTGCCAACAGTAATTTCCTTCCATTCCATCTAATGTACGCTCAGAATAGACTGCAGTCTGCCCACTTGGCATGCTATGCAATGCTATGTTTTCTACGCTATTCACTCTTAAACTACACGGGATAACTTGCAGACCCCGTGGGCTGTTGAAAATCCAGGTAGTTTCACATTTCCTTCCTCTTTCCAGCTTGCTGGCAAGCGAACCCAAGGAGAAAACACAGCAGACAATGGCGGTATTCATCAGGCGTACAGAGTAAGTAGGCCTTGAGCTCATGAAAAACAACCACACCTCATTACATTCACTGCACTGCACTTCACTGCACTACAGACAGTTAAGTGCGACGAAAATGTTAGGTTCTATCTCTAAGAACAGAAGACGAAAACGACGCGGAAAACTTTATGAAGAAGGTGAAGTCGCTGTATCTTCATCGTAACGGATGAACAGACCGTAAGGGAAAGAAATAAGAGTACAACAGAGAATAGAATACATGCGTATACCACGCATTGCCTATGTAGAGCGTGGTTGGGCTCAGGCTTCCTATCCTGGGGCTGTGTTGGTGCAATCCCCCATGCGCCTTACCTATGTAGGCGTCCCTGATGAAAACCTTCACGAAATAGGAACGTCTTGGGGGTAGAATCCCGTTTTCTCATCTCTTCTAGCGGCGAACTACAGAGGGTCCGGCAATGTAGGCGTTAATCAGAGGACAATACTGTGCCGTGATCACTAAAACCCACCTATATATCAGGATTACGTTCAAAACGACCCTTAGCAAGCAATCTTGGAAGCTAGCCATTGAAGTTTCCTTGATTTCTATTATGACATATATCTAGTTTTACGAAACATATCTCAACTTGCTGAGTGGTTGCGTAACTCAGTGAACAGAGAGGTGAAATCGTAAAAGTGATCATTTCACGCATTCGTAGGTTGTTGTACGATGAGGAGTGTTTATGTTTGCACCATATGACAAAAAAACTTACAGGCTACCGTGTTGGGTTTATCAGGTCACCAAACGGGGCTACTTAGGCATCCCAGGCACTTCTCAACTCGTGAGGGGTTGAGCCGACACTTCCACTTACTCTCGGGAAAATGGGAGAGAGGGCGCCACATGGCACCGTCCGGACGCAGACTTGGTGGCCTCTGTTTTTGGAAAAGGCTGCACCTCAATAGCAGCGACAGTGCGCGACCAGTTCCTTTGGAGACTACGGCGTACAGACGACGCAAACCCTCAGACATTGAGGTTCCGCGTAAAACATTGCATGTTGATGTACGACATGTCCGTGCAGGCCTACCGCTTCTGGGCGAAGAAGCACAAGAACAGGCTGCAGTCCTTACCGGGTCTCCAGAACTACACTGCCGACCAGCTGTTCTTCATCTCGGTGGCACTGGTGAATCTTTTTCTCTTTTGGTTTTTACCCATGGTGCAACTAAATACGCCTACAGCCGTGCTTCCAACTACGAGTCATGAAGGTGGCGCGACCCGCCCAGCGACGACCTCTGGGACCGGTGATTCTCGGAAGCGCTTGACGTGGTCCTGCGCGTAAAGTAATGTTCATCAGCTTGGGAAGTAATGTCCAGCGTTACAGGTAAATTACTGCAGAAAAAAATGCTCGTCAGCACATAACGCTCGGTAAAAACAAAACGTAAAAAACCTACATCAGATTTCCACATTATGTCGCCAACCGTGCATCCTTGTCATTTTTCACTGTTTTTTTTTTTTGTACAAGGTGTCGTTCTACTTTGGCAGAAATTGGAAAAAATAATATGGGAAAAATAAACGTGGCAATTCGGTGTTTCCAGGGGATCCATACTCCTTCCTAATTGTTGCATGTCTAAATTAATTGCTGCGCAGTGAGGTAGATAGATATTTTGGACACGCCCAGCTAAAAAAGATCTACGAGGCCCAGTAGCATGCAGCATAATGCATAGAGAACAGTGGACTGTTCTGTCTCAAAACGCCTAAGAAGGTAAACCTGACTGAAAAAAACTCCGTTCTAGGCACGCAATACGTTCAGAACACTCGTCGAGCAAATGCGACAACAGATGGCATCGCAGTATATTGTGAACAAATCGTAGCATGTAGCGTTAAGAGCAGTGGCACTGTTGCATTGCTTCTTCTTTCTTTTGCACTGAACGGAGAACCAGGAATTTAAATCCTTGTCCTCTCCACATCAGCGAGGAGAAAAGAGCGGCGTCTGTTATGTACACCTTAACAGCTGCAGGAAAATACTCGGTCAGCCATGTTTCTGGCGTTCTGTGTTTTTTCCTCTCATATTGAACAGACATGGTGCACCAACCCCCGCCCAAAGCGCCTGAAGGCACAGATGGACTCGGACGTTCACGCACCGTCAAGATACAGGTACGCGAAACAAAATCATGGAAGAAAAATGGACATTTTTTTCTTTTTCAAGAATAGCGCGTAAAAAGGCTGGGGAAATAACCACTCAGAATTATTGGAAGCAAAATCAATTACCGAGGCTTAATGTATTGAGCCCTCATAAGAATCATTTTTTGAACGGTTTTTTAAAGCCTGCGCTAAAGGAAAAAGAACTTTAAGTTGATGGCTTGATTGTGCTCATATTTTCACACGCGGTTATGCAAAGAGCAATCAGGTCTTTTATCATAGACAAATGCATGAAATTGTATTTCATGATAGCGGAATTCAAGATGCCCGAAATGTGCTAAAGTACGCGACCATTTGCATTGGTGAAGGTCAATCTTGTTGAGGAAGTGTTTTCACCGCCGTGTGAGCCTATGGTGTTCACCGAGCGGACACAAAAAGAGGCCGCACACACGTTGACTTATGAAAAGATGGTGTGTAACGTTTTTCAGCTAGTGCATATGATCATTGGGACATTGAATCATCATCCAGAGCAATGGCATAATGCATCAGATCCGTATAAGCGGAATCCGTTCTGTCTAGCTGCGTACTAGCTAGTTTTAATAGAAATTATCCATTTATGCGCACGTATCTCTTCGCCTGTTCCACTTCCTTTACTCCACATCATCCTGAATTAAGAAACGAGGAACAGGAAGTCAGCCAATATGATGATTTTAATGTCACAAGTGAGAACCAAGTAAAAAAGAAAGAAAAAAGACTCCTATGTAAATATGAGTTTTTAGCTTTTTTTCATTTTTACACTTCACTAATTATAGCACAAGTGACTCCTGCATTTCTGAGACGAAACACGTGTTAAATGTGTTAATGTAAAATGCAGCAAGTAATTAGGAGAGTACTTCTCTTCCTATATTCTGTATCTTCTCTTCCAGAGTGAACGTGCCCTTGAGTAACATGCCCGAGTTCTCGAAGGCATTCAACTGCCCCAAAGATTCTCCCATGTACAGCAAGAAAAAGTGCGTTCTATGGTGAGCCCAAAAGCACAGATCAAAGTAACGAGCACGGGAAGCCTAATCCCAAAGCCACGTCGCCCTGCGGCGCCACGCACCATCAACCGTCCTAGTCGTCACTCAGGAACACCACGCCATTGTTGCACAGATAAAGCATTTCTAGACAATGTTCATTTTGCGTTCCGATTATCAATAATAGCTATTCACATAAACACACCGTAATAACACACCGGATCTTCTTCAGACGAGTTGTGCACACAAAAAGACAGGAATACGGAAAGAGCGTGTTCGTCTTTTTGTGTGCGCAACTCGTCTTAAGAACAACCATGCACCAACTGGCCCAACAAGAAGTTCTTCCAAACACACCGGAGCTATCTCTACAATGCACAGTTGCAAGCGATGTAACGGAGGTGTGCACTCAAGCCACTGTAGACGCCATTTTGTTGCCCATGGAGCACGGCGAAAGGCAGTCGCGCGTAGCGAATCGGCTCATCTCCACTAAAGCCCCTCTATTGTTGGTGGTGGTATGGAGGGGGCTTTAATCTGCACCTCCCACGGCCAACAACATTGAAGCTGCGCCCTGAATCTACGCCAGAGTGGCGCCTGTGACGTCGCGTGTGAATGCCCCTATAAAATCCGCGTTGTTTCGGCGGGTAGGATCATCATGGTCTTGAGCAAAAGGCGAAACAACGTAAAAAACGATGGACACGGGAATGAAAGAATTACCGGCAGCAGTGTAAACAGCAACGGTTGTTTCTAGTCAGCGTGATCGTTTCTCCTATGTCTCATCTAGAGCACAGTCTCTTTCAGCTGAGCCCAGTAGCCCTCTGAACTCCCTTCTTCCCCTATCACCCCGCTCCTACCTGCTTGCGTCGAACCAACTGGACTTTCAGGGTGCGCTGATGCTCCATGACCAGGATGTTTTGAGCGCTTAATATGTCTCTCTGTAATAAAGTGCTGACTGTGCTACTGTGTTTTTGAGCGGTTCAGCTTTTGCGGGGACTGCCTCCTAGTTCAGCGTATACTCCTCGAACCAAATACGCCCACGGTTGATGCGAGATCTGTTGCAACACACCTGTTTCACGCATAGGTGCTTCACCCCTAAATTGCTCGTAAAATACTTTTCAAGCGAAAGCTTCACTACACTAGGTTTTCAAGGGGGCAGCGTCAGTGCAGTCACGTGACAGGTCATGTGACGCACTGGCGTCATCACAATCTGCCCACCGTGGCAGGTGGCAACTGTCCCATCGGGAATTTCATCAACGCTTTACAGACAATCCGTTCGGCAGTGTGTGTGGCGTTTGTGAACGTAGCCACGCAAAGGAAGCTTTCGCGTCTCACCAGGGTTAACCAAAGTTTAAACCACAGCATATTTTTTTTTCATTGACTGGATACTAGTACACTTAGAAACAACAAGTTATATTTCCGTGACTCGAGGCGAACGAGTATTGTTGCAAACATTGAAGTTAAGCGGTTGATCAACCAATGCTATAGGCTACGCTCCTCTGATAAGACTTTCAGGCTACTGGCGCTTACCGCTTAAATTCCTTGCGTAGGCGACGCTATGCAATATTTGTTTAGCGATAATGGAGCGATCATAAGTCGGCCAACACCAGCCTCTTGTGTGCTCGCTTAGACGTGATCACGTGCTTAAGGGGGTTGCTTTTGTGCTATACAAGTGCAACCTCGAGTGAGGTCTGAAAGATGAAAGTCTGGTCAATCGCTTTCCCCTCGTAATCTCTTAATATGTTTTTCAGGGGCGCCCGCTTAGAATTAAGATTACATGTTAGCATCCAAGCGGTCGTTGTACTTATTGTGTCATTGTTCCTCAATATTTTGTTAATATGTAGTGACTTGATTAACGAATGAACGAATAAATGAACGAACAGACAAACAAACGAACAAGCGAGAGAACGAACCAACGAACTACAAGACCCTCGATTTATTTTGATACACGTTTCTGCATCTATTCCAACTGCGTCAAGAACAGCCTTCCGGTCACGCTGCAGCGCGCACAGCTGCATATGAACGCTATAAAAAATAAAAACAAGCAAAAACTCGCTTTAGTCAACTCGGACACACGTGTCCCCTAAGCAGTTGTACAATCCGCCTCTTTGTGGCTGCGGTCGCACTAGTCATGCCTCATTTATCCGGTGAGCACGTGAACGCCACCAGGGCGTGACTGCCCTCTTCGCGTCCCTGCACCCAGCGGAGGGGTCATCATCGCACCGCCAGTCTCGCCGCCATGATGTGCTGCCTCCTCACTCTGCCCACGTTGCTCATCGCGACGGCTGTGGCCGTTGCTGGTATCGTGGCTGCATGCCACAAGCATGGGGACTCTGACAGGGCGGAGTCTAAGTTCAAGCATCGGGAAAGTGAGTAAACGGTGGCGTAAGCGCGCAATTCGAAGGCATGTGCGCTGTATTTATACGTTGCGTTTACTGAGTTTATTTTCCCGTAAAATGTGCACGGGAAGAGAAGGTATTGAAATTTGCCCGTAAACAACTTAACTGGCTTTAATAAAAATAGACAGGAAGCGCAGCGAATTACGACCAACGATCGAAAAAAAAATACCAGTGAAAGTTTGTGCTGAAAGAGAAGAGAAAGATAGCAGTGCTCATTTACAGACGTCAGCAGTGTTCATGACGTCATTCGACTAGCTGGTGCTGGTGGTTAAAGTCTAAAGAATCTGCCATGCATCTGACATGGTTAAAGCCATGCAGCAAGGCTTATACCATTGGAGAATGCAACGTAAATGAAAGCAGAGGTCAAAGACAAGCCCGCATCTGACAGAACCGGCTTCAGTTGACTTCCACCGAGTTTTTTAAGACTTGTCCAAGGAAGACTTCGTCAGTGGAAGACAGACAGTCATGATAATGTTAAGCTTTGTAGAATGAAACTGTCTCATGATAAAAATTAGGTACACCACTCTAAAGACGAACGCCGTGTCCAATACGTGAGCGCCCCTTTAGAAAGGAAGCCTAAAAGCTTGCCAGTATGCTGCAGTTCATCATCATCATCATCATCATCATTTATTAACCCTTAAAGGTCCCTTAGGGACATTAAATAAGGGGGGGGGGGGATACATAGTGTCCGACGGTCATACATATGAAAAGGCAAACAAAATTGAGAAAGTTCTTGCCAGAAGTTATGCAGGGAGTGCAACGTAGCTAAATCAATATTTTTGACGGTCGTTTAGTGCAAGGTTTTTTTCACCTTCCTTGCTACCTAGTTAATCACTTACAATGAATAACATCAGCGCGTACGGGTAGCCGTAATCTCATGCACTTCTGACATTGCGAGCTGCGTTCATGGCGTGCAAAAGAAAAATACTCAGAATAAATTTCGCTTTTCAGAAATTTCGCCATTGAAAGTTTCATATTGACCTTTCCAGTTATCTCAAGTATTTTATCAATTAATAAATTGCTGAAATATTCAAGTTCTAATCATAAAAATACATATCTTAGCGCTATTACAACGCCACTCATATACTGTTGCAGCTTAACTTTTGCAGAATGTATCAGCTTCCTTTTGTTAATTCTTGATTTGTGTACCACGCGAAGGGTGTTCAACAGACAGAATTTCAAGATGTCGCGTTAAATGATGCTCTGCTATTCCTTTTTTCACCTCGAGCGCATCAGTTTTCTGTGCAGTCTCCATCAACTACGATGTACTTCCGCCCCTGAGAGAGCGTGTTCTCATTCCATCGTCTATGAATGTGGAGGTCTGTTGAGGGAGACGCCTGCAATGATGCACATTGTACTGGTGACCTTTTCGTTGAACGCAAAAGCACGTACCTTTCAGATGTTTCTTCTTGTAAACTGGCCAGAAGTGTGATGCTAAGAGGTCAGTGCTGCAAGGTGCAGTGCGCCGCTGAAATCGTCAACCGCCGCCATCATTCTTCCACGACGGAATAAATAAGCTAATGCAACCGGTGGCACGTTTCCACGAGTGGTGACTGCGGAGAAAAGTAATAAGGGAGTAATTACTCTGTGGCATCCACCAAGCGCAGCCGTACGGTTACAAAAGAAAGGAAGGAAGGAAAGGAAAAGATTTTTCTTTAACTACGAAGTTTTCTGAGAAAGCTGTTTCTAGCCTTATGGCTGCGCTTGGGTAATTACTCCCTTACGCCAACGAGTAATTACTCCCTTATTGCAAATCTACTCCACCTTGGGGGATTCCCCTAAAACATTTGACCAACAGAGAAAAAGTGATGCGTTCCAGGGGAAAAGGGCATCCCAAACTTCATCTCAGTTTAACAGTATCCATTTCCCTCAAATAGTAATAAAAGGCCGAATATACAGAAAAAAATGAAAGAAAATAAATAGGAAATATTACTTTGAGGCTCACTCGAACTTAGGCGTGTTTTCTTGCAGAGCGTGCACCTCGTTTGAATACAAAGATTCTAGCGATGTTTTCTTTATACGTTTCATCTATGACGTGTTTGCGCAGGACCACGCACAGAGTCTACTTGTCGACTACTGGGAGAAAACTAAATAAGCGATGAGCAGCGGTGAGTATAACTGGTATATCTATGGCTCTGCAATTGTACCGCGGCAGAACGGCGCCGTAATCAGACAGGGTGAATAATAGTCATCACCGGTCGCAAGGGCCCGCATTTATAAAGATTTGATTATGAAAGGTGGATTTATATTTGGGTGGTGTCCGCTCTGTAGCCAGTGGGGATCGTGTTAAGAAAGGCATTGTGCACACGGCTCTTGGTTAACGCCGCAGCTTGTTAAAAAAAGAAATCCGGATTTTCTCGAGAAAGTTGTTGCACTGCTTTTGGTAGAAAAGACTAACCTGAGATCTGAATGCACGTGAGGAAGATATCATGTTCTGTAGAGCACGTTCAACTCCTATCATTGATTATGCACATATCGTTTGCGATTAAATTACGTGACGTCCACGATGCCCATAAAACTGAAAATGCTGCAATTTGAGATAGTTCGACCATTTACGACGAGAAATCTTGTGCTAAAAAAGAACGTTCTATTTGTCTGTTGTTATTGTTGCTACTTTTATTGCAAATGCAGCATGCCCGTACGGTGGGAGATTTATCCTGGTTTAGCGTGCAACATTGACCCCCTCTCCCCCCAATTAGTAGAATGAAAACCTACTTGCGCATCAAAAGCTCACTGTAGAAGTAGCAAGAGAAACGAGAAACTTTGGAGCCATTTAGCACCGCTTGATTAATACTCTTACCTCATTGTCTCTTTTTCTTTTCTTTTGCAGCGTCTCTCTACAGGGTGTCTCTTATTTGGCAAGGCTTTTAAGAAAGTCTGCAAGCAGCGCGAAGTGCATATCCGACAGGTTTCTTCGCAGCTTACCAACGAAAAGGAAACAAGAAAAGACAATTACTACGACACGAATGAATACATTGGCGCAATAAATGGTACCTAATCTCGCAACGCGACTGATTCATAAATGCAATCAGGGGAAAAACTTCATCTCGATGCAGAGACGGCGTGGCAGGGTGCTGCGGGTGACGCAATGCAGAACGGAGGAGCGCTTCCTCGAGTATGTGGGCAACGAGAAGTCAGGCGAGGGTGCGTTTAGCTATAACTATATAGAGGCCCGGCTCGTGTACCAGACAGGTAGGAGTGATCGAAGCCGGAATCGCTCCGCCCAGCCTGTTTGCAAAGTGTTGCAGGTGCATCCGTGACTTACACCAGCAGCGCCTTTGTGTGGATATTTCGGAGATTCGAAACTCGCGAACTCTTCAGACGGCAAACCATCTAAATCAGCGGGAGTGCTTTGGGGAGCTAAGTAAGATCATGAGAGGAGGGAGGGGGAAGGGGGGGGGGGGGGGTAAGTAGTGGTTGGTTGCCGTTACGATCCGGTACTCACTGCCGAAAATGTGCTGAACACATTACCATTTCCCGTCTTATGCGTGAGCTGACCCTGTAGCTGAGTTGTCATAAGAAAGAAAAAAAAAGGAAAGGAAACGAGCTGGGTGACCTAAAAATGGGTTAGATTAAAAGCTTCGAGCAAGTATGCAAAGCGTTGATCCGGCGCGCCCCTGCTAAGGCGACCTAAGAAATGGTGAGTGCAGCTCGCACGAAACGTTAGCCACAAATCAAAACAGCAAGACGCCGCGGTAAACCGAGTGCCCCTTATTCTATTTTTATCTTGCACGATACCCAAACAGGTGCAGTCGGTGGCACCAAGCCAGACGCCGTCTTTATCGCTGATCTTGGATATCAAGGGCATCAAACGAGCATCTGTAAGCAACGTGAACGAAAGATAAACTTCCCTCCGAGTAGCTCGCAAGGAGCGAGCTTGCTCGAGGCCGCAAGCGTTGCCTTGAGCAACGGACCTGTCGCTTATTTCAGTCGGAGAACGCACGGGGGGAACGAGCATTTCCAACGAATGCCCGCTCTCGAAAGGGTAGTATGAGTGGACCAAAGTCGAGTAAATGTATACTAAGGAAAGTAGTAATTAAACAAGCGGGGACAAAGGCTGAAGACAATGCAAAGCACGTATGTACGTACATGGAGTTTCCTCAACCGCTGAGCTAGGCCAAGGACGCCGCCGGACGATGTAGCTCATTCTTTCCTGCCCCTCTGAGAAAAAGAGAACAATTTCGTGGCGGCGCCTGTCTTCGTCCCCTGTAAAGGGTCCAGAGATGTGAGGCTACACTGGCAGCTAGTTATGTAGCGGGTACAAATACGAAGAAAAATAATTCTGGGAAAATCCCGTGTGGCGAGTGCTCAAGCGCGCGAACAGGGATCTCCAGCTCCCATGCACCAGGTGCACAAGCGATTATTCGAGCCATAATTTCCCTCGTTTTAGTGGCACTGGTATGGTAGAGTTTAGGATAGGGTCAATAGGAGGTACATGGGAGTGGCCTTTGCCCTGCAGTGGACTTAGGCTGATGATGGTGATGATGTGGAGTTTAACGTCCAAAGCGACACACGCTCTATGAGGCACACCGGGTGGGCTCCGTGCTAATTCATATCATCTAGGGTTCTTTAAAGTATGCGCTGACATCGCACAGCTAGCGCACGGGCGCTTTTAACGCGATAGCATATGGGTTGTCGTCATTCGAAAAATTTTCTGATTCTCTGTAACGAAATTCCCTGGTCGGTCGAGGAGGTCGTGACGTAATCAACACCGCCAAAATTGAAAATCTGAGAACTAGAATGTACGGGTGCGTTCCATTGGATTATCATATGGGAATCAACTAATCCGACCCACTGATACACCTTAATCCACCCCTAATGCGCATTAATTAATTCACCTTAATCCACCGACTAATTCCCGTTAACTTACCCTAATACATTTACTAGAGCGGGCCAATTTCCAAAATTTTGGCGGTCCTTTGGAATTTCGTGCTTGGGCCAACTTCCAAATAATATGGCATTTTCTTCTTTAAGAATGTGGTCAAAAAAGGACCAAAGATTTTTCTTTTCTCCTGCATCGAAATGCGGCCCTCGCGGCCCGGATTCGGTGCCGCTACCTCGGGATCAGCAGCCGAATGCCGAGCCACTGAGGCAGGTTCTCACATTAATAAGATTTTTCGAGGCACTTCTATGATACCTAACGTAATGAACCTATACGTGGCCGTACATTCGTCTTAGCAGACCAATAACATCCTTCCGTCAGTGATATATATTTTAAGTACAATGTATGTTACAGCCGCTTTTGCCGAGCACATCCCTCCATAAAGAATCGTAAGGTGCCGCGGGAGAATACATGCTAGAGCCCTGCGCGGTCTGCATTCTGAAGCCCGAGCCCAACCCGAGCCCGAGACTCAAAGCCTGAGCCCGGCCCAGGCCCGCGGATTCAAGTCCCGGCCCGGCCCGCCAAACTAGACGTGAGAGCCGACCCTTAGGAGTTAAATTGCTCAGTTATAGTTCAAGTAGTCACCTGCTACACAAGTAAACGAGTGGCCGGCCAAGGCATTCAAATCTCAATAACACTTGAAAAAAAAAATTGTTTCGTATAAACACAAAGAGAAGAAAGATAAGGCGGGTTCGCCCACACGTTTTTTTGAACAGTGATCATGTTTTCTGTGAATATACCTGAAGTTCTGACAGCCAGGTGAAAATGGTCGCATACACGCGCAATAATATTTGAGTACCTCTATATTTTTTATCAGTCCCACTTTACGGCCCGCGATGACGAAATATTAAGACATCCCCGAAACCGTAGCAACGGCGTCTTTTTTTAGTGTGAAGGTACTGCCACTGTACACCCTTCCGTGTATCTGGCGTCATGACGCAACGAGGCTTGCTGACGAGATTAAAGCACAAAACTAAAAGTGAGACAGGGACAGACGAGGGCAACGGACGTCTGGCAGCACTCTTGCCAGCGATAACAACACTAGACAGCCCGAAACAGCGCTGATAGCGGGGTGCAGGGAGACAAAAGAGAAAGCCCCGTCAGCGATTGCAGTAACACGGTGGTTTGGGCTAGTTGGTTGCAGTTCATAATGGAGACAAGTTTCGCAGCATGAATAAAACGCACACAGAAGACAAGGAACAAACAAGACAGGACGATTGCAGACGTCCAGTACGCGTTCGTGTCAGCGATAACGTCAATACAATACTGAGGCATAGTTGATTTCATGCTTGCTGAAGTGTGTCTATTCGCGCAACGAGAAATGCGCGCCCGCGCGCTTTGCCAGTGCGATTCTGGCTCTTAGCTCTTGCTTCCCGTGCCGAGCTCCAAGATTCCAGCAGGAAAAGATATGACGCCGTAGCAAGGAACCACGGTGCTGTTTAGGCGTGCTCGCTGCGCCGAGCAGCAAAATGACAGCGGCAAGCATTACAGTAGTCATTCATCGCAAACAACACTGCGGCAAGCCCAGGGGAGCCTGCGCCAATCAAAGGCGAATGCATTAGTACGGCAAGTCCAGGTGAAACCAGCAATCGGAAATACCGAGTGATCTGACGCAACTTCAGGCATATTCGATGTGGCAAAATTAGAAGAAAAAAAACACCAAACGAAAAAAACGTCCTCTGGAAGAGGTTCCATCATAAAAGCAATCAGACAAAATCCCGACTTTTTTCATGCACGTTGCTCGCATCAGACTGTCTGATCGGCCGTGAAAATCTTTTTTTTTTAATGAGCATGATTTCGCAAGTTACATTCATGGCAGCGTTTCTAAGGAGACGAAAAGCAAAAGCACCTCTTTATTGCTCAGTGTGTGTTTGGAGGTCAGAATTGTGTTTTAAACCAATATGCTCTTCCCCAATGGCGTTCCTCGTATTCTAAAGACATATTTGTGGGAGGCAAAGGCAGACGTTTGAAGACTATCTTGGAACAGACGGCTGACAGTCGTGCTACTTCTAAGGTCCACGGACCTTTGGATCTCCAACTGGTTCCAATTGGACCAATTAATTGAGCTTGCGACCGGTTCCAGATCGAATGGTGTTCCAATTGTGTAGTTCAAATTGCATAGTCCGTCGAGACAATGTTTTATTAACACCAGGTTGTTAGCCCACTCCTCATGTACAGCATTCATCCAAGGGCCCGTTATAGTATCTGTAATAAATATACAAACTATCCAATTGGACCATTCGAGTTTCCAACTGATGAGCCCAATTGGTTGTCCAACTGCATCCAAAGTATCCATGTGAATGTTTGCATATATTTGACAAACAAGGCAGAACTACATGGTGCTTATAATAAATTAAGAACTATCAGCAGCTTAACCCACCAATTATAAGCTGTATTCATCATCTGCACCACCACTGCGGTCGAATTAAATTGAATAAACTGCGCTCAGTGTGCATGCAAGCGCCAATGGCCCCAGCATGAGAGCCTCATAAACTGTGTTCCCTGGATCTAGTACATATTGAGCTAATATGCTACTAGTGTCTGAATGTATAGTGTTTCTTGTTTGTGATGTATGCGTCTCTGTTGGCCTTGATTTACATAAAAGCATGTGATTCTTAATTCCATAGTAAAAATGTTGGTTGGCACCAGGCAAGGTGTCTCCTGCAGTCCTCACAAATAAGTTGCCTTTTTGCACATTAATATGTCAAGTTGTAGAAATTGGACCCAGCTGGGTCCAATTGGTTGGGTGGCTAAAAAACACAACTGGACACAAGTGGAATGCCCAATTCAAATGTCCAATTGGTTCCAACTGAAATTTTCAATTTTTTTTTTTGGGGGGGGGGGGGGGGGGGGGGCAGTCGTAAGCGGTAACACCAAATCGCGCAGATTCAGAGCCCCTTCTGGCCGATCCGATGGCGTGTGCACGCTGCCCTTACTGAATTACTCGATCGTGCGTCTCAAAAAGTTCAATTTTAATTTTAAATCAAACCTCTTCTTCTTAGCATAACGCATTACGTCTTCATGCTAGACTGTCGGGTGATCTACAGTGAACATGAGGTATTTTCCTGCTTATCTTAGGGCTATAACCACCATAACGATCCTTGCACGTATCTGCACCCTCGGGTATCGATGTTACATAACTTATATTTCATGCATGTTATTTTTGTAGAGCACCTACGTGCATCGCAGGCTCTCTGGTAATAGCATTACAAGAATGCGGGAATGTATTTGCAATCACAAGGTCTTCATTAAAAGGATTCAGTTCTTGTAACATCGCCGGGAACCTGACTCCCGTTCAAATGGCGCGCTGCCGTCTATTTTGATCAAATAAATCGAAAGTTGAAAAAACAGCACAAAAAGGGTAAATTTACACTTCAAAGTAAAAAAAAAACGCTCTGAGCAGGAAATATTTGCCGACAATTATTTAATCTAGTTTAGAATTGTACTTTCTAGTGAATTAATTGGTTATTACAATCACACAACCATATGAGGGTGGATAGATAACGGGAGAATGCATAGAGCTACTACTAGGAGAATGGTAACGAGCTGGTGGCGTTATCTGCAATGAGGCATGCACCTTGAAGCAGGCGCCTACACTCGGGGAGGAGGGTAGGAGAGGGCAGCGGGAAATCCAAGCGACGCGAGACAAGCGAGACAAGGAAGGAAGGTTGACGACGAACGGTCGGCACGGTCGTACCGCAGCCACCGCAGCAGCATCCGAAGCCAGTCGCAGCGAGGCGGCTCGACTGTTCGCTTGTCTATCATTTGTACTGCGTACGCGTAACCTCCGCACATAGGCAGCGTCGACTGCTTCTTTTTTTCGTCATTTGCATATGCGTTAGAACGTGGCTGCTTCTGTTGCTGTGCTCTGAGCGTTGTGCTGTGCCCTGTGGCGAACGACGGAGGCTTCAACGGTCCGCCGTGATCGTAGCACCTGGACCGACAGTTGAGGGCGGTTCCGGAGCTGCTTTGGAATTCGCTATCATTTGGAATTGCGCTCCGTTATCTGAATGTGACCTAGCTAACTGGAAGTTATAACCTGCCTCTGTCATGGCGTGCTGCTTAGTGTCTTGGCTGCTCTACCTGGGAGTACCCTGGCTTCTAGCCTTCGCGGCATGGCTTAAACTTGCCGACGCCGACCTGACGCTGCTGTTTAAGTCAAAGTTCGGCCGCCCAGTCAGTAAGTGAACAACCTCTATTCATCATCCAAGTGTTATTCGAATGAGCGCGTTTCTTGGCTCCGCCCACTCGGGCCAACCTTGTTCTTTGATGCGTAACATTGACCTCTTTCGTTTGAAACCACGTTATTGCTTGCGCCAATTTCATGTTTAGTTTGTTTGTCCTCTCACACTTGTTTTGCACTGTGAGAACAGAAATTAAGCTCAAAACATTGGTCAGCAACAGCATAGTTACAAACGCGAGTTTCAGAAGCCGCGAAGTTTTACGGGTACATTGCGCACTCAGCTTTTTGTGTGCGTCAGGTATAACCTTGAGCTTGAGTGAGGAAAACTGCATCTATTTATCGCACGAAGCGTTCCTGCCGCCCCAAGGGACGAGGTGTAAGAATTTGACGGAAATGTCACGGTTTAATTTTTTAAGCACTTGATCATGACTCTTGAACTACTTGACAAAGCCTGGCATAATTCTTTCTTCACAGAGGCAAACATTTAGTGTACAGACACTTTGGAAAACTAGCATTGTATCTGGAAGTGAATGTAAGGCTCTAATTACTGCTCATCAGAAAGCTTGGCACTCATTTGGTTCTGTCTCAGGGGGCAAGAAATGTGATGAGGAGAAAATTGTCATGTTTAATGACAAGAGTAAGAACACATGAGATAGTCACACAGAGGTACCACCTTGGCTGTCCGAACATGCAGGAACCCTCCAAGGGAAAGTAATATGGGTCACAGGAGCATCGAGCGGCATTGGCGAGTACCTTGCGTACGAATTGGCCAAAGTGGGTTGCCGCCTGGTGTTGTCTGGCACAAACTTGGAAAACTTGGAGCTTGTCAAGAAGAATTGTCTTGGTAAGACATTTTCAGCGCACTTTGAATTTTTTTTCTTTAAGGCAGCGTGCCTTTTGGCATAAAGTTAGTATCCTACAGATATACATATATACTGGATTCCCGAAGGAAGTCCAGCGAGGTGAATACACTGTAAATGAGGATCTTGTTTCAGTGTCAACACTGAAAGCCCGCAGATGTCTTAATACTTGGAAATTGTTAGCTTGGCAGAGTACAGAAAGTATGTAACAATATTAAGATCTTGCATAGTTGCCCTCATAAATAAATATTTGGAAGAATATTGAAACAAAAGTAAAATATGTACACAGTTCATAATACCACTGGCTATAAGGTTTCACCTTCAAAACTCGTTTCTTGGCACTGGATTTGGTATTACAGTAACAGTGTTCTCTTTTTTGCCAGTGCGCATGCCTCCTTACTTTTTTCCAGTTCACTTCATGCAGTAGTTTTCTTCCTATGCATTAGCAGTAATTTTATGCATTTTTCCAGAGTTACTTAACTGTGATAAGCCAGCATTACCCAATCTGTTCTGTTTATGCAGACTTTGGAAAAGACAAAGGCACGGAAGTCCTTGTTCTTCCGTTCAGCATTTGCGACTACTCATCACATTCTGAGCAGCTTCAGAAAGTCCTAGACCATTTTGGAAAGGTTCGTTTCGTCAAGCAATTTGCATTCACTTTGTACACAAAATTGTTTTAATGACTGTCTGGTAAGCACCACCTGTGATTGCAATTTATCAAACTTCAGTTTCTGTGCAGTACTGTTCACTTGTCACTCATCTATTTGTTGGTGTATGTGTTAAACAGGGCTGTAGGCAGGCACATATCTAAGGGGGGGACCGCCCCCCTCCCCAAAATGGTTTCATTGCCCCTTCCCACCATCTCTATTAGAAATTTCTTTTTGAGCATGCACTGCTAAGACCCCACCCCCTCGTGCAAAAAAATTGTTTTGGGCCCCTCTTGAAAAAAATTTCTGGCTACGTGCCTGGCAGTATAGGTGTCTAACAAAATGGCTTTAGATGTAAAAGCTGTGTTGCTGTTATGGAAGAATGAAGTTCACTTTCTAAAGTTGCAAAGAACTTGGTTTGGTGCCATGCTGCAAAGCCGAAAAACAGGGGATGACTGCACTGACAAACTGGGCACTCACAAGCGTTAGAGCTGTTTATTACTTTAGTGTAAGCTTGTAGCTTGTAGCATTGTATTATGTCGCAAGGGTTCACAGCACCACCTAGTTCACATTTCGTCCTTGGATTCAAACTGCTTTCCACGGTTGTGTGGATAGCACCACCACTGAGTTCGTTATTGGTTGAAAATATCTGCAAACAGAGCTAGCTAAAGATTCCTCTCTGAATTTTCTTCATTACAGAAGCTCCTTAGGTTGTAGAACAGACTCACCGATTTAGCTGTCACAACATATAGCACATCGAAGTTTAGAAGCATTCTTAATTATTGCAGCCTAAACTATTGGCTGTACTCCTGATTATTAAACAGCTTGGCTTATTCCCCTTTAAGCATTTGTCTCCCTGTGTTATTTACATTTAAAGCCTCTCATGGCAGTTTAAGAATGTAGGAGAAAACAAAATATATGCAAAAACCAAGCTTTCTTCTTGCAGTTGGATGTTTTGGTTAACAATGCTGGCCGCAGCCAGCGTGCATCCTTTGAGGAAATTCCTGTCGAGATTGACAAGGAGATGTTCGACTGCAATGTCTTTGGTGCCATATCGCTGACACGATGTGTGGTAAAGTACTTCAAGGAAAAGGGTCTACATGGCCACATTGTGGTTACTAGCAGCACTGCAGGGAAGCTGGGTAAGCCCTTCATGTTTTTGTTCTTTTTATTTTTGCACTTAATTATGTGAGACGTGACTGACAGGAGCTGTCAGATGACCCCAGTGTGCAGCCTGATATTCTGTACTTGTTATTCATAAATTAGTAACATCTAGCAAATAAAAGGCCCAATCTTAAACATATAGAACTTCTTCAGAGACAGTGTTAGTAATTGCTTACAGTCTTTCCTTTTAGTAAATGCAGTTTTGTGATTGGAATGCGAGGGAAAGCGTGGCAGAATACTTGGCTAGCCTGCTTCCTTCTAGAGTAGTATGCTGCCTGTTTTGTATAGGGGTGGTATTCATGTGACGTCACGGGTGCCAGTTTGCTGTTCGTTGTGTAGCCTCAGCAGGGCAGGCCAGAGCAAGAGGTGATCATTCCTTTATACACGCCAGCTGCCTTTCGCAGTGCTCCTGAGATGACACAATGACGGCTGCTGTGACATCGGGGAATACTTCCTACAGTTGCTTCAGTCAGCTGTTCAGCGTTTGCTTGCCTTTCGAATTCCACTTACGTTTTTCTTAAATGCTGACACGAAACAGTTGGCTAAAATTACATTTTCAAGTGCCATGTATTACCTTCTCTTCCACCTTCACCGTTCGTGATTTTTTTTGTCGGGTGCGTGTGGACAGGAAATCTGAATGAAATTGAATCTTGCTAAGTTCTTATTACAAATCTACTCCACCGTGGGGAGTAGATTTGTAATTTCACTTGCACATTTCATATGCACTGAAACATTTGAGTTATACTTTTGTACCATCTCTAAGAATTTCCAGCAGACTTTCATTTCATTTCATTTCATTTCATTTCATTTATTGATCCCTTAAAGGCCCGAAGGCATTACA
Organism: Amblyomma americanum; assembly: GCA_030143305.2. Classification (NCBI taxonomy): domain Eukaryota; kingdom Metazoa; phylum Arthropoda; class Arachnida; order Ixodida; family Ixodidae; genus Amblyomma; species Amblyomma americanum. The sequence goes on along the minus strand of JARKHS020007249.1, from coordinate 72,382 downwards.
TAAGGGGGGGCATATTGGTTTCCAACGGCGATGATGGGAACATGCATAACAATAAAAAGAACAAACATACAAACAAACATAAAAGGGGTTGTAGTCATATCAGGGTTTACCAGCAAGTGATACATCATTTAACAAAGATATGTCAAGCAATACTCGCTACTAAAGAGCGCAGAAGTGATCAAGATTTATGTGAGGTGAATTTTTATTTTCTCGCGGAATGTTTTGTGATCAGTGCATGCAGCGATGTCGTTAGGCAGTGAATTCCATAGTGCTATTGCGTTGGGGAAAAATGAGTTGTTGTAAGCTGACGTGTGGCCACTGATGCGTGATATCGGGTTACCGTGACTAAGCCGGGAGGACGTTCGTAGTGGGGCGGTTAATAGAGCGTGCCGTGATCTTGTGTTATGATAAAATGTATGAAGTAAGCATAGGCGGGAAACGACGCGGCGTGATTCCAGTGTTGAGAGACGGAGGGACTGCTTGAGGGCGGTGACACTGGCTTCTCTTGAGTAACATGAAGTGATGAACCGAGCTGCACGATTTTGAATTGATTCCAATTCGATGGTGAGATACGATTGCCATGGGTGCCAGATGGATGATGCATACTCTAATTTTGGCCGCACAAATGTTTCATACGCGAGTTGTTTTATGTTAGGGGATGCAGATTTCAGATTCCTTCTCAGGTAGCCAAGTGTGCGTGAAGTGTCGGAGCAAATGGTTCTAATGTGGGTGACCCAAGAAAGTGTTGATGTGAGATGTACACCTAGATATTTGTAAGATTTTGCAACGGTTATTGGGACTGATGAAATGCTGTAAGTGTGATTCGTCAAGGTGTGTTTGTGAGTGAAGGACAACGATTTGCACTTAGTAAGATTTAAAGGCATCTGCCACTTTTCACACCATGATGCAATAACGTCAAGGTCCAGTTGCAAAGTGAGGTTATCGGTTGGGTTACTTATTGCATTATAGATGACACAATCGTCCGCAAAGAGTCGCAATTTGCATTGAATATTAGAGGGCAGGTCGTTGATGTATATTAAGAAGAGTAATGGTGATAACCCGGCCCCTTGAGGGACACCAGATGTTACATCTGTTAAGGGTGACTGGATGTTATTGGCGGATGTGAACTGCGAGCGTCCTTTTAGAAAATGTTCGAGCCAGCATATCAGATTAGCAGGAATTCCCAGGAACGAAAGTTTCGCAAGCAGATGGTTGTGAGGTACGCGATCAAATGCCTTCGAGAAGTCTAAGAAGATTGCATCTATTTGGAGGTTATCGTCTATGGCCTTAAGGATGTCTTGGGTGAACTCTGCCAGCTGGGTTTCGCATGAAAATGATTTCCTGAAGCCATGTTGATGAGGATAAAAGAAATTTATTGAATCAAGGTGAGACATTAAGCTTGATGATATAATGTGCTCTAGAAGTTTAGAAGATATGCTAGTAAGGGATATTGGACGATAGTTGGCTGGGCATGCGCGATCACCTGTTTTGAAAATGGGAACAATTTGGGCTATCTTCCAATCGTCAGGAATGTTTCCGGTGTCTAAAGATTGGGTAAATATTAGGTGTAGTATCTGGCTTGATAATGATAGTGTTTTTAAGTAGTTTACTGTTTATTTGGTCACATCCTGCAGATGATGACAGCTTGAGTGAACTGATTAATTTGGAGATTCCTTCGGGGCTAATTTGAATTTCCGGCATTTCTTTTTGACTACTGGTTTGCAAAACGTTGGGTGTAGAATTGCTGACAGGCGAAAACACAGATGAGAAGTAGTCATTTAAAAGTTTTGCGCATTGATTAGTATCAGCTGGTTCGCCATCAGGTCCTACAAGATCGAACCGATTAGATTTATGTTTAGGGGAGAGGATACGCCAGAATTTGGTGGGATTTGTTTTGAGAATGGATAGCAAGTCAACAGAGAAAAATTTATCTTTCGCAGCACTCAATTCATTTAAATATTTACTCGCGCAGGCGTGGTATCTTTCCCATGCTTCTTGTTTTTGGCTTAGTTTAGCGGAACGATAAAGCCGTTTTTTCCTACTAAGAAGGTGCTTCAAGTTTTTGTTAAACCAAATATTGTTGGAATCCGATTTCACGACAATGGTTGGGATGTACTTATTTTTTAGTCGCAACATTGTTGACTTGTAACTTTCCCAGTTTTCGTGAACTGTGTTGGTTAGATAAGAACCTAGGAAGTCGGTGAAAAAGAATGAAAGTTCCTTATTTATGGAATCGAAATTACCTCGCTTATAGTCAGTGATTAATTTTTTCGTAGGTGATCGCCTGTTGGAATGTAATGACGTGCAAATGTGCAGAAACATGTGATCGCTGAGGCCCGGAAGCAGAGTTACACTGTGAATGTTGTCTGGGCAAGATGTCAGTAACAGGTCAAGAGTGTGAGTACCTCTTGTGGGGTGTGTGATGGTTTGATGCAGGTTGAAGTCTAGTGTTAAGTCAAGAAATTGTTTCGATTCTTTGGAAGGTGAATGACTAGATACAGAGAGGGAAGCCCAGTTTATATGTGGATAGTTAAAATCACCGAACAGAAAGATGTTCGAATTCAAATATGTGTTTTTAATCGTCGTTAATGCGTCATGAAGGGAGTCACAGAAGGATGAATCGCTGTCTGGTGGCCTGTAGCAAATGCCCAATATTTCTTTCAATCCGATGTTGTGCACGCATACCCAGGTTAGTTCTAGTTTGGTGTCGTGACAGATGAGTGATGATGATAGGGTGTTTCGGATGGCGATAAGCACTCCTCCGCCCCTCCGTCCGCGCCGATCACGACGATAAAGAACGTAGTTCCCGTTTGAAGGGAGGATTTCAGTATCTTTCACGCCTTCGTGTAGCCACGTTTCTGTTAGTAGGACAATGTCAGCACCAGTGTCGTCGATAAGGCTGAGCAGTTTATCTCGCTTTGGTAAAATGCTCCGTATGTTAGTGAGGACGATATTGAGATGCTTGGAACGTGAAGGGTGGGGGCGATTTGGTGGCGTAGCATGTTTTGCGGGGTGTCAATCGGTGCTTTGCGATGGTTTGAATGAGAGGTGCTCGGATTGAGCACGACCAGCTGGCTGTTTTGCAGACTCAATTACGCTATCAGACACAGGGTCGTACACATAGCATTTATGCCCTACATGAAGCTTGTCAACGTTAAGCTTGAATGCGCATTTTTTAGGCCGAATAAACTGTATCAATTTAGAGCGAGCGAGACGTGTGGCAAAAGCAAAATCTTCTCTGATGGCGTAACTTGTATCTTTCAGTTTGGGACCGCAGGCTAGGATGGTGTCTTTGGTTTTAAAGTGTGCTAATTTAACAATGATAGGACGTTTTTTTTCAGCATTAAATTTACCTAAACGGTGGGCACGCTCGATGCTGGTGGGGTCTATCTCGATGTCAAGTTCATTCGAACAGAATGACAAGACTTGTGTTTCAGATTCTGCCCAGGATTCATTTTCAGTGTCTTCAAGGCCTAGGAAGAGCAAATTGTTTCGTCGCATTCGATTACTGGTATCAATACTTGCGGCCTTTAAGACTGCTATTTCATGTTTAAGTTCGCCTGTTTCGTTCAGGTTGGTGTGTATGCTCAGGTTCTGTTGGGATGTTTCCAGCGCAAGCACGCGGTTTGTTAGTGAGGATATTAACTTTTCATGGGTTATTTGGGTAGTACGTAGCTGTTTCAGCTCAGTACTGAAGGCTGCGTGTTGTTCCTCAAGGCGCTGCAGAGCGTCCAGGATAGCTTTATCATCCTTCTTGGGAGGGCCTGGGTTAAGTTCCACATCACCTGACAGCAAGAGCAATAATCGCGACAACATTCCAAGCGCCAGCATATCACAACTAAGACGCATAACACCACGCCAGTCGACAAAATTGGGGCACGACACCGCGACAAGGCAGCGGTTGCTACTTCGGTATTCTTTACAAGGTAAGTAACCAACCTGGAACAGGAGGATGGCCGTAAACATGGTGCAGCGAACGGTGTCGGGCCCCAAGTGGCTGGCGTAGCCACTTTGCTTAAGTAGTGCCCGATCCGGTCTTGTGACTGGTGACGTTGGCGATGCGGTACGTTGCCAGGCGAAGTGCTGTATTCGGGCTGGATTTGAGTTCGCGGCGACTGGAGGGGTTTCTAGCCAAGGCGGGTTCCACTTTTTAGCTCCACTCAGGGTGAAGGCGGTAGTTGAAGGCTGGTAATCCGAGGATGGGCACGCACTGGAAGGCAGCCAGCACGTCAGCATCTGGAACAGGAGGATGGCCGTAAACATGGTGCAGCGAACGGTGTCGGGCCCCAAGTGGCTGGCGTAGCCACTTTGCTTAAGTAGTGCCCGATCCGGTCTTGTGACTGGTGACGTTGGCGATGCGGTACGTTGCCAGGCGAAGTGCTGTATTCGGGCTGGATTTGAGTTCGCGGCGACTGGAGGGGTTTCTAGCCAAGGCGGGTTCCACTTTTTAGCTCCACTCAGGGTGAAGGCGGTAGTTGAAGGCTGGTAATCCGAGGATGGGCACGCACTGGAAGGCAGCCAGCACGTCAGCATCTGGAACAGGAGGATGGCCGTAAACATGGTGCAGCGAACGGTGTCGGGCCCCCTTTTCTTTAGATTGCTGATTACCCTATTCTCTTGGTAGCTCTGCTGCACACAAGAATTGTGGGAACCCCCCTCCCCCCTCCCCACAAACATACTGTCTGGTAGCTCCGTTTTGGTTAGGTGAAAGCTGATGTTTAGTTTAGAAACATATGATGCACTTTTCATGTCAAAAGTCTCTGAAAGGGGGAGTACCAAGTAATGTGTATGCTGTAAAAAGAAAAAAATTCCATCTTGTTGTGTGTGATGAATACTTGATAACATTCTTGATGGGCCATTTTCTTTGCATTTAGGAGGCTAGTAATCACTGCTGGTTTAGTGTCGAGCTTCTTGTAGTATTTTGGAGGGTGTTGAATTTTCTTTTTTTCTTCAGGTGCCCCCTTCTCTGCCACCTACACTGGTTCTAAACATGCACTGCAGGTATGTAGAAGCAGACACTATGCTCTAATGCAACCTGATTGAGATAAAACAAATTTCGGAACCCTCAAACAATATTGATTGGTATCATGCTAAATCCACATTATTCTAAACACACCAGGACATGAATGCCAAAATGAAAAGAACAATGCAATTTGCTTATACCTTAATTTTAAAACTTTCAAATCAAAATGTTCATGAGACAGCAGAACATTGCTTGCTTTGCCAGAGGTGGCTGAAAGATATCAAAGGCGTGCAGCATTCTGACAGTAGTGCCTTTTGCAGTTTTGTTGTCATCCCGTAATGTTGCTATCATTATTGATGCCACTGATCAACCAAACTCTGTATGTAACAAAATTTCTAGCAGGGTAGTAGAATACTAATCCCTGAACCTTTTGTTCTCCCATTTGAAGTTCTCTGGAGACGGTACCATTGATAATTGGAGCGTGTCAAAGCCACCTTCCCGAATTCTGATAGCAGTTTGAAAATTTATCTGTGATTGTGCAATCTTGTTAATGAATGCTGGTAAGGTTATGCTATTCATTGCTGTGACCGGCCATTATCTCCAGCAGCTGATCACCAAGTCCTTCACACTAAGGCATTTATTCCTGTCGAAAGAAAACTTTTGCATCATCCAATACTGTAACATGTTGTACATAGTGTATCCAGCCAGTGATTTGTGCCGTCCCAAAATCTGGATCAAACATTATCATGACAGGCCAATGGTGGCTCTCATGTTTAAGTTCGGAGTTTATTTCATACAAAATAAAAAAAAAAACATCAGTGGCTTTGGGAAAAGTAAAGCTTCCAAAGCACTGCAGTAGTAGCCCAAGCATTTGAGCATTTACCTCGCATGCGAGAGATGTGGGGTTCGATCCTCAGTGCTACTGGGTGCCCACCAGTGATGCAATGAGTACAATCCTTCCTCAGGCCTGCTGCTAGACTTATCTGGTGTGAAATACTTAAAAAATGGGTCTTTGACCCCGTCTTGTACAAACGAAAATATACCTTGTTCCATGCTTTTTTGGCCAAAACAGCCCTCGCGCCATAAAAATTCATCATGGTCATCAGTTTTCAAAGCTTTCCATGCAGAGTAAATGATGTTGTGGTGAAAATACACCCCGACGTGCATAAAATTAATATACTGCTGACTAAATGACCTTTTCTTGGAAGGCAAACATCTTCCTTTCTATTCAGTGCATCTTCAAGCAGCTTCTGCACATGCACATAGGACACAGCACTGTCTTCTAGGTGTAAGGCCTGCCTTCTAAGTTTGTACTTTGAAATGTTGCGAATTGTCCATTGCTAGCGGCACTTTTGTTCACAATAGACGAGAATGTCATTTTTCAAGCATTCCACTTGCATTCACAGCACTGTGTGAACTGACATTGCATGCGTATATGAACTGCAGTATTGTACAACATAAAAATACACAGAAGCGAATGCTATGAAGTGCGTGGCAAATATTTTCATGCTGGGTTAAGTTTTTCCACGAAAAAAGTATTGTCTGAATTTATTGTATCCTGCGTATGGACTCGCAGGGCTACTTTGAGTGCCTGCGTTTGGAGGCTGTGCTGATGGGAGGTCTAGATGTTACCATCACTTGTCCTGGGCCCGTCTTCTCACGCATCCGGGAACGTGCCTTCACTGCCACACCTGGCAAGGTGGGTATCATCTGTCTGCCTGCTTCCATGCAAACATGGCTGTGAAGCTTCATTATGCTTTTTTTATCACAGTCTTTATCACTGCTGGCAAATGACCTTATCACTTTGTTTGCAATGTTAAATGTGACCAGAGGACTCTAGAACAGCTGTGATCACACATGGCAATTCCCAAGATGCTTGATATTGTTATCACTGTTTCAGGTGCCTTATCTCAAAAGTTTACCATCATCTATAAATAGAGTGCAGATGAGAGCAACAGACATTCTTATCGTGAGGATCGTTGAGGGCACTTGCTGATAACGTGATCAGTTTCTGCAGATCAAGTTACACAAGCATAGAACTATTGTATTTGCATGTTTTGTATGATTGTCAAACATGCAGTGCATGTTAAAGTACAGAGAATTAATTGCAATCACGCTGCTTGATTGTTGTGGAAGGGTTCATGTGATTGTCATTTCATGCAAGTAAGCCTTATCACTGTTCACCTTTTCTTGTGGTCACATATATGCAGCAACTTGAATGTATGTTAGCTATATCTTTATTGAGGCTGGCCCCCACTGCTAAATTCAGTGCATCAGCGTAAGGATATCTTGTTCACACAGTGGGGCCAAGCGGTAGTGATATATCGACAGTCATCGCAGTGGATTGCAGCCAAATGGGCTAAAAGAGTGTTAGAAAGGTGGAGGGAGTACTTTTGTTTCTTTGGTGACTGTGCAAAAAAGTGTTCTCTCTATTACACATGATGATGTCTCAGTCATTTTTGTAGCTTCAACTTGTCTAAATGTTCAGTTAATCTGGAAGACTTACGGAATGTGTTCTTTGTAGTGGCAAATCAAGCATTGAAATGTGTAAACAAACAAATGGGGTTCTCTGTACTTTTACTGTTTTGCATTATTTTGTTCATATTTGTGCATGTTCAAGGTAAAAGTACCTGATTGAGATTTGGTTTGTTTATGATTAAGGAAATTTTTAACGTTTGATTACTTCTGTATTCATGGGAGATGTGCCTCCTTATGAAAGATCTTTAAATGGAGCTCTGCGAGCACGTTCGCCTCTCTGTCAGTGTGCATAATAGAAATGAAAGCAAGACTTGTACAAAACATTTTTGTCGGTCCAACACCTCCTTTTTAGCATCTTCTCGAGTGCGGGGCCTGATCTATTTCTCCCAAAACAGTTTCCTGCTTGTCCTTTGTGTCGCCACACTATATTATTAGTGCTTTTATTCATAATAAAATAAAAACAAAAAAGATGTTGCTAGCCACGGTATCTGCCATCAAAGCCTGAAGGACTTGAACTGCAGCTAGAGAGAAACAAAGGGACAAGGAGAGGGCCGGGAGGGAAAAAGAAAGAGGGGCACAATAGAAAGGGACAGGGGTAGGTTGGCACTATGCACTATATGCAGAAATACATGGTTTCAAGTAGAGTGTGGCACCCGTGCATGATTATCGAGAGTTCTCTGCACGCGTGCAGAGGGATGCATTTGCCTAGGGAGTGGACGGTTGCGGCCCATGGTATGTCTCCCGTATGATGTCTCCCACGCTGTGTGCTGTGTCGAAGCGCACTCTGAGCATTTTGCAAACGCTGACATACAAGACTCCAGCTACGTGCAGGTTCTATTTATTGATTGTTAGTACTTCCCACAAGAAAGTACTGCTGACTGCAGAAGCATGCTCACGAGCACGGCCACCTACACCAGTCATTGCCTCGTGCAGCTAGTCTTACAATGATGGTGGTGTGATTGTAACGATCATGTGTGGACAGGGGTAGGTTGGCACTGTGCACTATATGCAGAAATACATGGTTTCAAGTACAGTGTGGCACCCGTGCATGATTGTCGAGAGTTCTCTGCACGCGTGCAGAGGAATGCTGTGGAATTGTGGAATGGAAGCGGCACTCTCAAAGTGATGTTGCCAGCCAACTTGTGAGATATGAAAGCGACGCACAGCTGAAGGGTCATTGCATCTGAAGCGTCCCACATGTGGCACTCGGCAGTAACAATATTTTCATAGAGGAATACAATATTTGTAGAGGGCCACCATGATATGATATGCGAAATAATTGCATTCATAAACAACTCCCTATTGAAAAAATGCATTTGTCCAGGATTTCTGGGTATGTTATACGCCGCTATGTGCAGATTAGGATTACATAGTTGGAACATGCTCTAGCATTATTGGTAACGCAGGCAACAGATGTCGCTTGATTGTTGAGTGAACTCGCAGGCTGTTAGTGCAGCTTACCGTGTGGTTCCAATGCATTCAGGCCTTATAACACATCACAAAATAATTCACGTCAATAGATGTGTTCATTGTGCTCAGTGCTGCATTTATGACGTTGTTAGGTACACTACTTGAACTTATGCCACAGGAAAACCTTTGTCTAGCGAAGCATTTGCAAAATCATCAGAATATGCTAGCCCACTGCTGGTCGCGCCTATTTCCATAACAATATAAAATGCATGGGAAGTTAAATTTTGGCTCCCACGAAAGGTTTTTAATGATCACATGACTTTTCAAATGCTGACGCGCACGCAAGCAACTGCCAGACCTGCACACTGCACTTACCACAGACAGTGCTGCAACCTTTTGGTGATAACGTGGCCACTACCGGCTTCATCTGCTCGTTTTGACATCTTCTTGATTGCCTCTCCAGAAGTTCTATATAACATTCTCAGTAAGACTTAGCCCAATGAATACCTAGTATGCTACTGCCTCGTCCACAGCTTCGTTGCAGAAACTGCACTCGACTAGACTGCCCTGTTTTCTTATTTAAGGCCATGCTTTCCAAAAACCGCTGGAAGGTTGTTTCACCTACTCATTTTATTGTTTTGAATGAGAGCCAGCGATGAGAAGAATATGCACAGCATTATGCTTTATCCACCTCTTGTTTCCATTTCTATTATGACCCGTACGGTCACTGGTTAAAGAGCTGAGCTACTGAGCCGGAGAGCCTGGTTTCAATCCAAGCCGCAGCAGCCGCCTTTTGATGGAGGGGGTGAAGCGCAAAAGGTTTGCTTGTGCTGTGCAGTGTCAGCGCACATCAAAGAACCCATAGGTGGTCTAAATTAGTCCGAAGCCCTCCCTTACGGCACCCCTCATAGTCTATGTATTGCTTCGGGATGTTAAGCCCATAATTCACAATTTGCAATTTTCGTTACGAGGACTGATAGGCCAATATGTTTGCATGTCTCCACTTTTTGTTTCCTCATGAAGAGGCGCTTTGCATTGCCACTTAGTTTTATAGATAATTTGCGTGAGGTTTAAGCTGGAGATGCCAGAACTGAATGGAAAGGAGTACAAATGAAACACAGTAAGGGTGGTGTCTCCCGCCTCACTTCAAACCCTGTTGGGTGTTGTAGGAGCTGCGGGTGTCAAGAAAATGGTAAAAAAAAAACAGTTGGCGTATAGCACAACTAGAAGGAAAAAACAGAGTAGATGTGGTGAAAAAAAAGAGTTGTGGGGCAGTCTTCCAACCCCTCATGCACGTGGAGGCTCATAAGTAGGAACTGGGGAGCCCTACTGTGTTGGCCTACAACGTGTATGTGCCGAGGATAGAAACAAAGCTGTCGCAAGTTGCGGTTGTGGCTGCTATGGCAAGGTAAGCTAGGAATCGCTGTGTGTGGCCAACGCACAGTACTGATTAGTAGTGACCAGTTGTGTCACAAGGCGCGGGGAAACTTGCAATGTCCGACCCTTCTTTAAATTTGAGCTGTAAAAAAATTTAATTTTGTTTGTGCATGCTACGTCATCACCTTCCTTTGTCTGCAAAATTTGGCCGTTCGGTTTCCGTCCATCCAGGCCCGTTCTCTAGGACTTGGAACCATTAAAGGTGTTGCTTGAACGAGGCCCAAACATTCCTATTTCCTGTTTTTTGTAAATGATAATAGTAGCGTCAATTTGAGCTGTATGAACTACGCGGGGCTTTAAATTATCACCTACAATAACAAAGTTGCGAAGGGGATTGTTGTAATGAAAAGACCAGGCAGCAGCAGCATATATCATAGCCGGACTCGAGCAGCGGTGCTACGACCTTCAAAGTCCTTCAGGTGTGCGCCAGGTAGTGCCATGTGCGCCTGTGAGTTGGACGCACGCCTGCTGCATAGAGTCCAATCAGAATCGCCGTGAGTGTGCTAGATGGCTCCATGTGTCGGCAGACTTTGAAATCTGCCATGCGTTGGGGATGTGGTTTTGTGCCTCAGAAGTCGAGACAAGAAATAAATCTGAGAGCTGTCGGAAGATTAGCTCTAAGTTCCACGCCAAAACCACAAACTAGTAGGCAGTACAGGGTGATATGGGCGGGCATCGTTTGAAGTATGGAAAGGTCAGGGTAAAATCTATGTAGTGTGTCTGAAGAAACTGGACGATCACAGGTGGGCAGCTACGATATTTAAATACTTTTGCATAAAGAGCGTTGACTCACAGTGCTGGAAAAGGACTAGATGACTAACCAGTAAGTATGCAGGAAACAAGGACGAGAAATAAAGAGCTTTAAGCGACAGGTAAAAAACCCAGGAGGTAAAAACTGGATTAGTTCAATGGAAAACAAGCAGACTCGAGAACTATATAGAAATTGGGGAAAGGCAGATCAGGAAGCAATCATGCTATGATAACTCAAAAGTCAGTGCCCTACTCTTTGAAGCTAAATCAGGGTATCTTGCTAGAAAAATAAATTTAACCAAGATGATTACTCTTGTGCGGTGTGTGGTAAATCTGTAGAAACAATTGAACATGTTATACTAGAATGAGGCAGTATCCATCCAGATGTTGATGCAGGCACAGTCACTCTCCTTCGGGCTGGAGGGTTTAGAGATAACAATGGTCATATGAATGAATCTGCAGTAGAAGTTAGCAAAAAGCGATTGGAAGATTGGGGGCTGAAAAGCAGAGAGGAGATAAAATGTTAGAAGGGCAGGATTAAACATTGTATTCAAAGAAAATGGCACATTTATAGACGCTTATTACACCATTAACATTGTTAAAGAAATATTAAAAAAAGTGCCGGCCATGGTGGCAACTGCCACCACCTCTTGTCAAAGGGGATGCTCCTATCTTCCATCCATCCATCCATCCTGGGTGCGGCACACCTGACACATCTTGACCAACCAGCATGTGAGCACTGGCAGCGCATGTGAGCACTGTAGCAGTGTGCGCTATGCTCAATGTCTCAATTATGCTTGTGCCAAAGGTAGCGCCCTTGTTTCTTTCATTGCTTACTTCATCCCTTGCCTTCCGGTGTTGTTCCATGGCCAGTCCCCACCAACTTGCGGCCATTCTGTGACACTCTAGGCACGTGCTCTGCACATGTGCGGCAGGCTGTCCACACTGAATATGCTCTTTGAAAGACATGCACTCGTTGCTTACACTCCCGCTAATCTCAGTTGGCCCAGATTTCACCTGGCACTTTCGATGGATGTTGCTCTTACCTGAGAACACAGGTCAGCAGTAAGTTTTTGCACTGGTTTTGGCTGTTGGGTTCCAGTAATTGGCAGAAAAATATGCTGCAGTGTCCTTTTAAGAATTGTCTTTATGCAACACGAGGAATAGCATAATTACATGCTATTTTTTTTACTTTAACAAGGGCTTGAAGTGACAAAGAAGTTACCATCTGTGACGGGCTGGAGAAGCGTCATCACATAGCCGCAGCTAGTCATCACATGCCCTGTCTGATGTTGCTGACCCTTAATATCTGTTTTGATAGCATTACATGTAAGCTTCAGTGCAGTCTATATTGTTGTACTTCATGGCATGCATATGTCGAGGACTTTGAACAACTTATACCAATTCCTGGCCTACAAACTATATTAAACAGGAGGGGAAAATGGATTTCATGCACATAACTGTTATGCTTTGGACTCTGAACACACGTTGTACTTTTTGCTCGGTGGTAGCCATGATATCGCAACTGGCTTGCATGTTTGTTTTGTTGCCTGCAGTTGTACAACATGAAAGACACGCCCAAGTCTCGACTGATGCCCACTGAACGCTGTGCTCAGCTCATCGCAGTCGCCATGGCCAACAAGATGGATGAGGTCTGGATTTCCCAGCATCCCATCTTGCTCACCATGTACATGGCGCAGTACATGCCCTCCATTTTCAGAAAGTGAGTGCTTTTTTGCTTCTACAGACTGCTGCGGTTGCTGTGAAGGCACTAGGGGCCAAAATAACCCTCAGATGCTACAATAACACGTGCCTTGCATGTTTCTGTAAGCAGTGAAAAAGACCTGGAAATCGCAACTTTCTGTGACTTATGCAACACAAAGCAATGGTAATAATGGGATTAGATTTGTTCATTTTGTGGCCGTTGTAGTATAAGCACTATTCATTGACATTCATTGACTGCATCTCAGCCTCCTTGAGAGCACAATTAATAATTGCTACTCAGTTTATTTGTTGGTCACACATGATATTTCATTTCTTGATTTGTATGAAATATGTTTTTTGCTGCTAGAATTTAGGCCACAGAAAGGGGTATTCGAGCTTGGCTTTAAAATGCTCGCACTATGTAGAGTACAGGCCACCAAGCGTCCATGCCGCGTACGAGACCTCAAACGCGAGTGGGAAATTTACAATACATTTATAAAAATTCCTGCTTTTGCATCTCGTGGCGACGCGTGGTGCCAGGCTTTCGCACAAAACCCGGCATACGACGTCACGTCATGCAAGTGACGTCAGCAGCCGGGGGTTATCATTGGCTCACAGCGCCAAATTCTTTTCAGACGTCATGCGCTACCACGGTCACTCTGCACGCTCCGCAGCCGGCGGAGGTAGGGGAGGGGCCAAGTGAGTGGGGCCGGCACAGGAGTGCCGCCGTTTTGGCGTGCGAGAGGAGAGGGAAAGGCGCGAAGACGCGGAAGTTCAAATTTTGCCTCTATTTAACTCTGCTTCCACAAAACGCATTAAAGAAATTCTTGCTAGAGGATAATTATGAAGTGGCGCCCTGTAGCATCCCAGACATATCGCAAATTTATTAGGAGCCCCTTTCTAGGCCCTTTAAGCTTCTTTGCACTCACTCGAGGTAGGTTGGGCCTAGCCGAAAGTATTACGCTCCTCATGCCGGTGCCAGTTACCACCATGATTTGTGGAGCTCCACATGTCAAAGGAGGAATCATCAGTTCGTGTACAAATCGTTTCCGCTAACGAAAATTCACATGGCATACACACCAGTCTCTCATGCTGGCATTTGGCCTCCCGGGCAAGCGATGGCGCAGGAGCAAACTTCCTGTCTTTCCAGTGCATTGTGCCAGGATCTGAGACAATAGGACCATTGGCAGTTCAGTTTGCCACTTTGATAATCATCTGGGCCATACACGAAAGGAAGGCATGGAAGTTGCGCTGTTTTATGGCCTTTCATAGTCACATGCCTCGAACCTCTGGTCTAATTGAATTGCATTGTTGTGCTGCTGCGCCCTGATGCCATCCAGCAGGAGGTGCTTGAACCAAAACCACTTGAAACAAGTGTTTGAGAAACATTATTCGCTTGAGATTAATAACGAATACTTTACGATTCGACCGAATATACTAAATTATCGAATATTTGCCCAAGCCCACATTTTTTGGATAAGATGATCTTTGTAACAGGTTCTAAAAGACTTATAACACTCATCCTTGATGACAAAATTATTTGTTGTTTTTGGAATATCTTCTAGCTAAAGCAAGCATTGCCACATGCAGCTTATTTCTGGAAAGCTGTGAAGCTTTTTTCTAAAAAAGTTGCTCAAAGTTTGCCTTCATTGTCGTGTTGGTGCTCAGATACTGGAAAGTGGGCTGCTGAAATAATTTATAAAAGTATGGTTGAGGTAGGAGAATACTAGCTTCTAACCATATTCGACCAGTTGTTGGTGCCTTCAGAAATGGGTGACAACAGAGTGGGAAAGGAGGGATGTTAAACACGAAAGGGAGCCATGCTGACGCCGTGCAACTGTGTGGACTGCATGCAGCGCAAGGTCTGCGGATTCACGGTTCTTGCTGCATGCTCAACTTACGATGCCAATGAGCACGTGTTTGCAGCATTTTGATATCATTGCAAACTCATGCTACAATCGTAGAACTGGCAGCAGCAGCACATTCAGCATGTAGTTTGCCATTGCTACTAAGCTCGGGAACTTGGGCATGTGCTTCATTCATTGTACCCTGAACGTGAGTGGTTCCTTAGAACCGCAGGGCAAGTTGTGAAGTCTTCTTTTCTCTTGTTTTTTACAGCTATGTCATGAAACTGCTGTTCACCAAAGAAAGAGTGATGAAGCTGAGAGAAGGCCAGTAGAGAGGTGTGGAAACATTCCAATGAGTGACTCTTGAACAGTGGCTGTGTGCTGTGGTGTGCAAAGTGATCACCTGTCATATGAGTGCCTGTTGTTTCCTCCTCCCCTTGTACAAGCACTTCAAATTAAATTAAGAAACCTGCTGCTGTAGGCGCATAATGCTTCATTTAAAAGGTTGTGAGTAAGCGTAATGATATTTGCTCTTCATTGTGTACTATGATAGGATCTTGTAATGGCACTATCGGTGTGGTAGTGTTATGGGAGCTGGAAAGCCAATATTTGTGGCACTGTGTTTTGAATTGAAGCTTTTGATCTTGTCATAAAGATATAGTTTTACTAAATAAAAATGAACATAGTTATTTTATTATTTCCTGAGTCCCTTATATTTTCCTGTTCTTGCTATGCAAGTGTTATGCTGAAGAAAAAAAAAGCAGTCCTGCTGAAAATGCTTCTATTTTGGTTCTAATCTTTTCATATCATCTGTTCACTAACAGGCTGATATTTTTGGCTTGACGTGATAGTTTTTAATTGAGTTATGACTAAGTGCCTTTTTGCAAAGTCATGTATTTCTGTATACTTGCTTAAAATAACTTTTTTTGTGACTAATCTCTGGTCGATGCAGAGAAAATATTTGGAAGACCCAGATCTCAATCAACTTCTTGGGCAGCTGGTACTTGGCAGTTGGATACTGCAAAGTTGTTGTGGTGTTCCTTGAAACTGATCTTCCAAGCATCTTCATATAACCTGGACCGTGTCCTTCTGATAAACATGCATGAGCATGTCTGAATAGCATTTTGCCAAGCAGCTAATGCATAAAAAAAATTACACATGAGCTGTCTGCTTTGTGCTGTGAAAATGTTTTCTTCCACAAGTGTAGTGCAAGCATGTTCTTCCAACTAGTCTCTGTGCATTGAATTTCACATTCGTAACAAGCAAGTCATAATGCACTCGTCATAAATGTGCTGTTAGCTGGCTTGCTGAAGTTTGCTGAATTCACTGCACTTCAATGGTGCATGGGGACGGGCCAACAAGGATTGGCAAATAAATTTGGATATGGAGTGACTGTTGTGCTCTGCAAAGGAGTGAATGTGCCTGATTACTTTGCACGTGGAATGTTTCCTGTGAAAGAAAACTAAAGTTGGAAAATCAGTGTGTGGTCACATAACATATCCAGTGCGGTGCACTTGTGAAAGGCACGTAGCCTGGGAAAGCCTACCATGTTGGACACAACTGTCTGTGGCCATAAGCATGTGCAGTTGCGGGGCAAGGGGGCATTGCGCCCCCTAATAGACATTGGGAGGGGGAATTTTGTACCATATTGTTCCCTGCTACCCAAAAGACATGAAAGGGCACTACCATGAACTTTGGTCCTCATTTATGGCACACTTATTTCTATGGCACTGCTGTAGAAGATATATCAGAACAAACTGTCAGTCTGCATATTGGCCCCCCTTTATGGCACGCCTATGTCTATGGCACTGAGGTGGCAGATACACCAGAACAAGCTGTCATTCTGCGTATGTCAGCTTTACTACCTGTAACACTGCTGTATGAGACATGTCAGCACAAACTTAGTTTGGTCATGTCAGCTGTGTTGGCTTGTGAATTCATGATACTATAGCACTCTTGTGGAAGACTGGTTTGGTTTATGGAGGCTCAACGTCCCAAAACTACTCTGGTTATGAGGGACGCCGTAGTGAAGGGCTCTGGAAATTTTGACCACTAGGGGTTCTTTGGCATTCACTGTGCAATATCGGTGCACGTTAGGAACCCCAGGTGGCCGAAATTTCTAGAGCCCTTCACTACGGCATCCCTCAAAGCCAGTTGTTTTGGGACATTAAGCACCCATCAACCAAACCAGTCTTCAACAAGAGTACTTTATGTCATGCATTCGCAAGCCGAACACAGCTAACGTGAGCAAACTGATAGTTTGTGGAAGACTGCCTTTATTGCAATGCCACAGAATTTTGTTCATGAGCATCGTGGCAGAAGTGCTTTTGTGTGCATTAAAATGTAAGTTGCTCCTGCTACGTCTGCATGCATGCATGAGTATTGTGCAGTTAGAGCGAAGTTTTGCTGAGATAACGATGGCTGGTGCAACTAGCTCAGTGTTCTTGTGCATGGAAACTACACCCCCCCACCCACACACACACCCTGGGCTTTGCCCTATACAACTGCCTAGGGCCCCTTCCGAAAAAAATTTCTGGTTATGGGCCTGGAAAGTCAATCTGCTTTCGCAGAATGGTTGCATCAGATGTCCTGTTTTCCTAATTTTTTTCTCAAACCACCCTGCTCTGTAATGTTATATAATTTTCTTTTCCATAGCCTGCCGTGCTGTCCTCAATCCTATTTCAGGCCTTTTCATGAGCCTTCAAATTCCAGCTTAATAGGTAAGTACTGGCAGGCTACAACAGTTTACTTCTCTGCTGTACAAAACTGCTGTGCAAACAGTTGCTGTACAAAGCTTGACAGTGCTTGTCAAATTCACTCAACCCCTTTTATTCAAATGGTAATTTCTTGCTCATACCTGCAGTCATTATCTGTGCCGGTCACTAAGTGTCCAAGGTGTATTTTGGTGCTACTTCCACAACCAAAATACCATTATTAATATAATTACATAATATATATAAAACAGCGGTGCACAGAAACACAAGTGGCTACAATTGCAATGAGAAGGTTAAGTAGTAGCAGTATAGTAGTGGTAGCAGCAAAAGTAGTAGTAGTGTTTAAGACTAGAAATATAAAAAAAGTAAGGAAAACATTTTTGCTAGCCCCAGAATCTGCCGTCACTACTGAGGCACCTGAGCTGGGGCAGCAGAAGTAAAGGATAGCAGGCAGAATGGAGGAATTAAGAGATGAGGGGACAGTATGCAAGGATAGGTGGAGAGGTAACACACAAATACACTATTTACACAATAAAGAAGGGAAGGGCAAGAATCTGACTACTGGCACCAATTGGGCCACTACCGCTGCCGGGAGCAGATGGAAGAAGAGGAGCAGAAACAAAGCAAGACAAAAGATTGTGCAAGCTTCTCGGCCACCGTGCGCCCCTAGACCTACTAACAGTTTTCCCACCACCCGGATTCAATTTATACACGGTTTCGTCGAACGTGTTTTGTTCTGGCAACACTGCGATTTAGCCCCAGAACACTTCTTGTTTGAAGAGGGCGCGTTTTCTGGGCAAGTATTGCCCCAAGGAAAAAGAGAAGCATTGAAAGCTGGCGCGCCACTTGCACGTGTGCCTTATCAAACACTGCACGAAATGCTTTCCATTGCCGTGCTGCCTTATCAAATCCAACGCGACACGCGTCGTCTGCACTGGCGCAAACCCTTTTCAAACGCCGCGCCATTGATGCCGGAAGCGCTTTGGGGCTATCACCATCAGCACCCATGTTTATAAACGACAAAACTGTGTATATAAACAAATCAAATCCATCGTACATACGGGGTGCATCGTACAGGCGCTTTAATTGTCCGCATGGCTTTTCATGATCGTGTAGATCCGACATATTTGGAAAATGTCACTCAACGTTACGCGAACGAATGCGCGAATGCGTATCAGACGAAAGATATCCAATTCGAAGCCAATCCAAACATGCCGCCGGCGGCGGTGCCGCTGTGGCTGCTGGTTACCGTTAGTTTCAGCCAGGTTAACGTTGATGCAGGTGTCAGCCGTAGAGTTAATATGGTTTCTCTAGTGTGTAGGTCGGCTTGCCTTGCCAGCTGTTATCTGCGGTTCGCCTGTGTGAGGAACAGCCGACGCTCGTTTGTGCTTGCGAACTCGCTGCGCTCATCGAATGTCGCCGACAACGTAACATCACGCGACGGTAATACCCCCGACCTGCCTTCACTCGTCATTTCTGCTTACTAAATTGTCTCTTTCGTGAGCGTCGAATTTGTCAATTTTTCCGCTACTGCGTCAGCTGCATATTCCAATTTCAGGAACAGAAAGCCAAAAGACTTTTACGTGAGCGTCGAATTTATGTCAATTTTTCCGCTACTGCGTCAGCTGCATATTCCAATTTCAGAAACAGAAAGCCAAAACTTAATAGTTAACGGCTGTTTGATTTGCCTGATGCGAAATGGTTCGTTATACTTATTATGCGCTCTCAAGAATCTCTAGCGGCACGTTCACTCTAGCCGAAAGGGGATTGGCGTGGGGTGTTGTGGAAAACTCGCGATGCATTGGACAGCTCCATTGGTAAGTCGCAAGTGGCGCGACTTTCAAATGTAGCTTGTGCAACTGATAGCGCTGCCAGCGACGGAGCGAATTCTTATGTTTGACGCAGTTTGTGTTATTTTGGCCAAAAAATACGCTTCGAGGCAATATTCTTGAAGGCTGGAAATCGCTGCTCATCGCAAGTAATTCGCTGGCATTTATTTCACTCAGTAAGGTGGAGACTGTTTGCGGGCATTTCGTACGCGTTACGCCGTTATACGAGTACGGATGTGCTATGCTGCGTAGCACAAAGAACGTAGTGACGAAATGACTTTCGGCAGAAGTCGGGCAGCCGGTGCGTAGCAGCTGCATGTGGAATGTGCAAGGGCACAGGCGTTGAGTGGGGAGAGACCCCGGGTACGGTGGCAGGTAGAACTAACTGCGCGTGCTTGTTGTTGAAAGACGCGCACTGAACGCACACTTCCGTCGGACAGGACTTTTTCGACAGAAAAGCCGCAAGGATCCGTTCTTCACTTGTGCGGTGTAGAGTATGTATGGAGGCCACACTGCCTCCCGCGCTTTTTTCCCGCGTTCCTGGAGAGTTTCCCGCGCTTTTTTTACTGCTTTGTGCGCCTTGAATGCTACTGTAAGCAGATTGCGGCGGACAGATTGAGTGTTTAGCGACGAAAGTTACTAGAACTTGGTTGTGATGCCATGCTGCTGTGCCTTTGATTCTTGTAACTGGGAAGCCGAAGGCAAGGTTTTTTTTTTTGTGCACTATATCCTACTAAATCGATGAAATAAATTGAAAATGAAATTCTGGACTTATTTGAAGGTGCGCAACAAAGATGATGTCACTGGAATAGGGCAAAAAAAAACCAACATCACAAGGGCGTGTCGCGTGAGGATGGCTGGGGAATATTTGGATGCATTTTTTTTTTCGCCGGCGCCTTCCAACCTATGAGTCGGCTCTCACTGATTAGAGCGAAAAGACCGCCGTAGGCGTCAACACCTCTCTGTAGTGAATTGCGCTGGTATCTACGCGTTCATGAGGGAACTCGGCGAGACAAGTCAAGTGCATCGCGGCCTTTTTTTAGACAACGCACTATCGCCTTGTTCTCCTAGCTCGCTCCCCCAATTCTGCAAGCGTTTCTCGGCATAGAATGAAAGCCTCCCATTATATCGAGTGTACAATTGAAACTCTCCTCTGGTTCGTGAGTTCCCGATAACCGCATGGTAGAAACACGGGAATTAGTGAGAATGGCGGAGCAGATAAATAGTTTAAGCGGACCCTGGACACCGAAGGGAGCTCAGAACAGCTGGCTAGTCGCACCGCTCACGGCTGAAGGTTTGTTTTGTTATGGAGCTTTAACGTCCCAAAGCCACTCACGCTATGAGGGACGCCGTAGTGGAGGGTTCCGGATAATTTTGACCGCATGGAGTTCTTTAGCGTGCACTGACATCGCACAGCACACGGGCCGCTAGCATTTCGCCTCCATCGAAATGCGACCACTGCGGCCGGGATCGAACCCTCCTCTTTCGGGTCAGCAGCCGAGCATTATAAACACTGAACCACCGCGATGGATCACAGCTAAAGGGGATTTCACATCCAGTCATGGGAGTAAGTGGAGATGCAGAAAATGGACTTTCTTCGAGAGTCCAGTGTGTGCCTGTATTTGTAAATGATACTTTATGCCACCAGGCACACTGTCGCGATAAATAAAAAGGGAGGAAAATGGATTTGTGATACCACGAAGACAGTCAAGTGTATATAGTGCCGATCGAGAAGACAGCCACTGCGACAATCTCAAGTACCCGATGGAGCAGACATGCACCCTGCAAACACTCTGTTGTGGTGATTGTATATCGCTTTCCTTTTTCTTATCACTGTTTACTTCTCCGTCAGATGTGGCGGTGAGTCTCCGTCCATTGGCGTCTAGTCTGTGCACGCACTTCGCAATGGATCACGCCAACTGGCCGACCTGCCTGCTCTTGTGCACTCCATAAACACTGCCTCCTACGCGGAGGAACTGACGTCCCATACGATACGCATGACGAAACGGCAAACAATGCCCGATAGATGGAGTTCGCAGCCGCAGTTTTAGCCTGCTGACCTGCGCATTGCTTCGAACCGGCGTCTCCCTCGCAGCAAGCAAGCACTCCAGTGTACGCGACATAGCATTCGCACGCAGGCAAGTTTATAACGCGGGGCGAGCGGTTGCGTGTGTGTGCTGTTACAAAACACAAGACATTTGTGATTAGTAGAGAATACGCCTAAGTGCGGTAAAGGTTAAAGCAAAAATGTTGAGTTGTAACCACCAGATCTAAGCAGCATGTACTTTTGGGGTGTCTGCGGCATCTACGAGTTCGCTGGCAATGTGTGTCGTTTACGAGTAATGTGAAACGAAGTATTAAGTGTAAAAAAAAAAACGCTGTCAACGCATCGCTGCTTTTGGGGCAGAAGGATCCTACCAACTGCACAGTAGTCTGCCGCAATGCAGCTGTGTTGAGACCAGTCGAGACGCCTTATTCCGCTGGGGCAGCTCGCCCCACCTTGCGGACAGCGGCAAGGTGAACAACGGGCTGGTACATACGTATCACACAAGAAGGCAGCACCGGGGCATGATGGTTGGAACATAGGTGTTTGTTAACGGTCTGTTGCTCAACTGCGCCAGTTCCGTAATAATCCGTGGCGGTGCCGCGAATATGCAGCGCCGATTTAGGCAGTTTAGGTGCAGCTCGGCACTGATTGCTGCCAGAATGAATGATCGAATGAAGGATTCGTCGTCTGCGCGCCCTAGCGTTTTACGTAGATAATTAATATAATCGCCTTTGTGTCGAGGCGGTGATGGCTGTCACCTAGCCACCAAATTCTGCCGTGCTAAATTTCTTCTGATTGACTGCCATTTTTTTCCCTTCCCCATACTCTCCTGACCTTCTCCACCAGCCCTTTTATCGGCCCTTATTCTTGCTTATACTTTTTCAAAGTTGAGTACGCCCTGGCTATTCCTAAAGCTCAATGCACCCGATTCTCTGTGCTGGCCTAACACTAACCATGCACCCTGGCACTGGCAGGTGCAAAGTTAAATTAATGATTGATCGCGATAGGGTACTCGAGTGACTTGGGTCACACAAGGTGCTAGCACCTGCCATCGCAGGGCAGTGGCGCATCGCTTAACCGCTGCACTGTTACCCTAGGGATGTTATGAGGACTCCCAGTGATCTGTAAATGTTAAGTAGATAATGACCGATTCCGCATACATGTTCATTAACCCATTAACTGTACAGCGTCATACCCTTACGGCGGAGCCTAAGTATCCCGTGCGGATTTTGCTAAAGGCGCAGCTAGCATAACCCGCCGCGGTGGCTCAGTGGTTAGGGCGCTCGACTATTGATCCGGAGTTCCCGGGTTCGAACCCGACCGCGGCGGCTGCGTTTTTATGGAGGAAAAACGCTAAGGCGCCCGTGTGCTGTGCGATGTCAGCGCACGTTAAAGATCCCCAGGTGGTCGAAATTATTCCGGAGCCCTCCACTACGGCACCTCTTCTTCCTTTCTTCTTTCACTCCCTCCTTTATCCCTTCCTTACGGCGCGGTTCAGGTGTCCAACGATATATGAGACAGATACTGCGCCCTTTCCTTTCCTCCAAAAACCAATTATTATTATTATTATTAGCTAGCATATGGAAGATATTCACGCAGAACACGTGACGCGCTGAAAGAGAACGAGCACTTTGCCTTCCCTGCGTCTCGCAAGAAAAGTGATAATCTCTAGTCGCCTGTTTTGCCAAAGCTGTCCTTTAATGGCCTTAATTTGCCTTTCATTTTTTTTAAACACTGCTGCTGCGTCGTTTTTGTCTGTCTGAAGGCGCTTTCGAGAAGCTTGCAGGCAAAGCAACCTCCCGTGCACGTAACTCATCGAAATAGCCAAAAATTGTTGGGCCACAGCGCCGAGGGCAACTGCGTTTTCGAAATTCTGAAAACCGGTATCGCTATTAATTACGGTGGGCTACACGCCCCTCAGTAAATAAGGAGACTAACAGTAATAGTTGAAAAGTTGATTATCCGATATTAGTTAAGCAGCCTGCTAGTTTGCATGTCTTAGCTGTTTTCTGATGTACTACACCGCTGCCAATGCTATGCAGAAAAAAAGCGCTCTTCTAGCTCAAAAAGCCTATTTTTGAAAATTGTGTAACGTCTTAGGTGAAACACCCCGTAAACCTCATTTACCCTTCAGTATTCAGTAGGGCATTGAATACGATCAGTAGCTTTGTGTGTGTTCATTGAATTTCCATTAATTCAATGAGAAAGTAATGTGGCATTGACAGAAATACACAAATGATTTTTATAAGGCATGCCTTCAATAGTGTGGAGAAAACAATCATCATCATCATCATCAGCCTAACTACGTTCACTTGGAAGACAAAGGCCTCTGTCATATCCATCCAATTAACCGACTGGAGAAAACCAGTCGAGTTCAAATCAAACCTCGCATTTCCCTGAAAAAAAAAAAACTTCAAAAAAAAAAACTCTTAGTGCAACCGGTGTTTGTCGACGCGGCCGCAGGGATGTCGGGTGCCGCTACGACGCCTCACGGTGGTGGCGGACGGCCTGCGGGCAGCCTCGAGGAATCTTACAGACGCTGCTTCGTGGGAGGGGACCTATCGGCCCAGTACAAGATGTCAAGGCCCACCATCCCTCCCTCCATGGTGGCCGATATCGTTGAGTACGCCAACGACACGGTATGGGCACGCGGCCTCTGGCTTCCTCTGTCCAATGCCGCGCGGACAAGTTTGACCTGCGAAAGATAATGTGCGTGGTGCTACACAAGGGGCACAAGAAACAGAAGTTGATCCACATAGAAATGCAGAAAGCTCGGTCCTGGCTATAAATCTCTGGCCAGTGGCTCAGAATGGTGGAAAGGGGGGGGGGGGGGGGGAGGTAGTTTTACGGTGGGCGCGAATGTAGTCAGGACAAAAGCGCATAGAAACACATCTTCAGTGCAACTTATACTACAGCCGCTAGTCGCAGTCCGCGCTGCTTAGGAAGATTGGAGGAACGCCCGAAACGCCTGGAGAGCCTTCAAAGCGGCCGGACAAGTTTATGAGCCACAGGCCTGCTGTCAGATCGCGCCTATGAAGCGGTCAGCGCTCGCATATTTCTCGCTCCTACGTGGGGCAAACCTATATTACGGACGGGGTCCATATATTTTCAGGGCTGTCACAGGCGCGGCACAGTTTGGAGAATCCACACGTCCAAGGTACAGTTAAACTATAAGATATACTACGTCGTGAAAGCCACGCCTAATTTCTCTGTTTAGAAGACTGCGTGTTTGCGCTGAATGCCGTTCTGAATTTTAAAAGTCGTGCTCGATCCAAAACTTCAAGGTGCCTGCACGCGAGCACAGGGAGCGGCATTAGATCTCTAAATACAGTTGAACCTCGTTATAACGAATTTGAACTTCGTTATAGCCATTGCTTTATTGACCCTGTTGACCGAGCTTCCAGGGGAATCACCATTCCTTCGTTATATCCATTATTTCGTTATAAGCCGTTTAGTTATAACGAGGTTCGACTGTAATTTATTTAATTTTATTGCTATTCACGCTGTACAGCATGGGCTAACTCAATAACATTCGCTACGTTGTAATTCGCCGTTACTTAATTGGCGAACTGATGAACATTCGCCGTAACTGATTCGCTTGTTGTGCGTACTCTCCACAATAGTGATACGGCCGTATGCTTGGACAAAGATGGTGACGAATCATGGTGCTTGTGTGTGCGGCGGACGAGGAGGACGAAGTGTATTAGGCAGCCACGTGAACTGGTGTGTGATGCGGCGGGTCTTCAGGATACAGGAAAGTTTTTACCACTCCTTTTCCCGTCAAAACTTTTCTGTATCCAGTAATTAACCGCCTGTGTCTTGGCCACTCCCCCGTAGTGGGTATGTGCCAGCAACGTCTGAGGCCTTCCTTCCTTCCTTCCTTCCTTCCTTCCTTCCTTCCTTCCTTCCTTCCTTCCTTCCTTCCTTCCTTCCTTCCTTCCTTCCTTCCTTCCTTCCTTCCTTCCTTCCTTCCTTCCTTCCTTCCTTCCTTCCTTCCTTCCTTCCTTCCTTCCTTCCTTCCTTCCTTCCTTCCTTCCTTCCTTCCTTCCTTCTTTCCTTCCTTCCTTCTTCGCTTGTTCGAAGCGGCGGCATTCCCTGAATGATCCCATCAACCGGCGCACAGTTCTTATAAACGAGGAGGTTAAAGGCGTCATCCGCAATGCCTTTAAGGACGCGACCCACCTTGTCACTCTCGAAGATCGTGCCGTCGACTTTAGAGCACAGAGCTAACACATCCTGGATGCACGATACGTAAGACTCCGTGGACGTCTGCACGCGGCAGGCGAGCTCCTTCTTAGCAGCAAGCTGTCGGCCGATCGGCTTACCGAACAGGTCACGGAGCTTCTGCTTGCAGGTCTCCCAACTGGTGAGGTCGTCCTCATGGGTCTCGAACCACAACCGCGCTGTACCCTTGAGGTAGAAGATGGTTATGTGTGCTAACGCTCTCGTACATCGCGAGCCAGTCCTCCACGTCAACACCGTCTGTTCCGCAGAAGGCCCCGGGGTCGCGTGGGTGCGCAGTGATGACCGGGGGGGGGGGGGGTGCCGGTGCATCATCCCCTTCGAGTGGCATAGTGGAACAACTTTAAAGAAGGAGTCCTCTGCGGAGTCCCGTCTTGGATGTTGCGGTACCCCGCACCTCCACCAGTAATGCAACGGGTAGAAATATATATTTACAGAAGAGGATTAATGTATACAGAAAGAGAGAGCAGATGAGCGACAGAATAAGGGCCAGTGCCCGAGTACACTTCGTCCTCCTCGTCCACCATCATCTTTGTCCAAGCCTACGGCCGTAGCAATATTCCAGAGGCGCCATTTATTTCAACTCTTAACATTAACGCCGTATTACTTGCGCTGACTTAGTTATTCTGCAAACGTGGCAAGCGAAAATAACACTCCCGGCTTCTACAGCGCGAGAATAATACTCCAGAGAGAGAGAGGGAGAGACAAAACGTTTGGACCAGTTGTTTCAGAGAAGACTTTCAATAACTCTCAAAGGTACGTTTTTTGAGGTAAAAATTTGTTTTTTTAGCGTAGTATTACCTGTGTTGGCGGACACCAGCGAACCGATGAATCTTCTTAGTAGTAAGGTGGTTAACAATTTTTTTTACAATGACCTCTTTTAACTAGTAGGGTTAGGCGCCTAGATGCTATTAGAGATTTGTAGCCGGTCGTTAGTAATAGCCATGTCAGTTTTTAGAATTTCGAAATCGCGATTACCCTTGGCGCTGTGGCTCGACAAAATTGGGCTTTTTTGATAGTTACGTGCACTGGAAAGGTTGCTTTGCCTGCATGCTTTCCGAAAGCGCATGTGTTTTGGCTAGATGTGGCCAAATTTTGTCGAGCCACAGCGCCGACGGTAATCGCGTTTTCGAAATTCTAAAAACTGATATGGCTATTAGTAACGACCGGCTACAAATCTCTAATTACAACTAGGCGCCTAACTCTACTAGTTAAGAAGTAATTAAAACTAAGATAACCAGCTTACTACTTAAGACGATCCACCGGTTTAGTGTCCGCGAACACTGGTAATGCTATGCTGAAAAAAGCCATATTTTTACCACAAAAAACCTATTTTTCAGAATTATTTAGTCTTCCTTGAAACACCTGGTAGATTGCTCATAGCGTCTTGGGAGTCCTCATGGGTGGAGTCCCTAGTCCATGACTCCTGCGGCGGCTTGGGTAGTTTCTGTGCCTGTTGAAGATTATTTTCAGGCGAGAACCTTACAGTTTCTAGGAATAGTCGTACCATGTGTTAGTCTATTGGCGTTTATATAGATTGGCGCTGATATCAGACATAGAACGCATAATTATGAATACATGGCCAGAGAAAGGTGCTTACTCTCAACCAGTATTTTCCTCCTGTGCAGCAAATACACGAAGCCAAACTATGAGCAGCTAAGCTATGAGACATGTTCCACGCAGCATCTCGCAGTTATCCATTGTCGGGTCGATTTCTCACTGATCAGCAGCATATTCATTTCCGGAGGTGGAAGAAACCCTGGCGCATCCATTGCCAGGTCCACAACACTTTTAATTTGACCCAGTTACGTCTCACGTCATCATCCTATTGGCACCATGGATGAGCTGTCCTGCTGAGCAACCCAGTTAAAGATCCGTGTTGGCCTTTTTCTTCCGACTCCTATTGTCCGAGCCTCTGAAAAGGAAGAAGACTAGCGGCAACATTTCCTGAAACAGCGCAAAAGGAGTTTCGGCGGATGTTTGCCGCAGGTCACAGAGCTGCTCTCCAACTATATATGCAAACAAGGTGTACAGTCATGAACAGAAGTTTAATGAATATAGATTCGCCGAAAAAATAATATTTCTGGGATGACTCGGTAGGCATTCAGGTGGAATTCGTTCCATCCGATAAAACACGCATATCTCGCATATTTCTATGCTTTCCGCTGACCTTCTTTGCCTCAACAAGCAGAAATAAGTTTCTTCCCCCGCAAGCTCACTTCCCGTTAGCTGTTGCCCATGACTGTTCTAGTGTTAGTGTCATTTCAGGTGCGCGGTTCACTCGCGATTCTTCGAGCGCAAGGCCTCGATCCAGTCAGTTACCTATTGATAGCTTCCGCAATAATAATTTCTTGTGTCTAAGATCGCTATAGGGCGGATACCTTGTTTTATCTTCGGTAGAAAGTGCACGCGTACTTCTTTACTAATATGGAGATATTTAGTTAAATGTATATAGTGTCGACTGGAGCATTTCGAGTGTGATGAGTCAAATGTGTGCGACAAAGAAAGAGGGTTGAGCGGCGCCGAAAGTTAGACAAAGACACAGTGCGCAAGTGAAGGCGTAGTCTAGAAGACTTACTCAAGTCCTCCTTTTCGCAGCAGTTTGGTGTTTTTTTTTTTTTTTACTGCGGGGCAGGTTTCGTGCAAGGATGGCGTGTGCGTCGACGTCGGGTGCGGACCTGGACAGAGCACGGAGCTGTTTTGCCCGCACTTCGCGAAGGTCGTGGGCACCGACATCAGCGAGACGCAGATCTCCATAGCGCGGGCCTCCCGCACCGCCGAGAACGTGAGCTTCGAGTGAGCAGCTGTGCACTCCAGGACAGTGCGAAAGGCAACGCTTGATTACCGGCGCTGGTGGCTTAGCGGCTGTGTTACTTTAAGTGGTGTTTGCGGGCTCCTTTAGGTTTTCTCTACTGTAAACTTCGCAGTTGAAGAAAAAAAAAGAGTAATCTGGGCTAAAATCTGGAACCTGCCACCGCCGCCTGTCTAGTGCAGTCGTTTATCAAGCTAGTTAGACACTATTCCGGCACTTATAGTAGGATACGACTTGAGAAATACGAGTTCATAACGATGGGCCATGGTCCTTGGCGTCCTGTGTTACTTCGCTGACCAATCACCACAGTATATAGAATACAGTTTTTCTGACCTTTGGTTGTGTTAAACAAGCCAGATGCATCAAAATTATAGAGCTTATGATTTTGTCTGGTGGTTAAATACTTGTTTAGGCATCAAGAAAAGTTTTAACAACGGACTACTTTTTTGTCGTGGAGGAATTCTGTGCGGTGATCCTAAATGTGGGCGGAGCTTCGCTTAGGCGCCCGTGTGCTGTTCGATGTCAGTGCACGTTATAGATCCCCAGGTGGTCGAAATTATTCCGGAGCCCTCCACTACGGCACTTCTCTCTTCCTTTCCTCTTTCACTCCTTCCTTTATCCCTTCCCCTACGGCGCGGTTCAGGTGTCCAACGATATATGAGACAGATACTGCGCCATTTCATTTCCTCAAAAACCAATTATTATTATTATTATTATTATTATTATTATTATTATTATTATTATTATTATTATTATTATTATTATTATTATTATTATTATTATTAGCTTCACTGCAGACTTAGTTGCATCCGACTGTAGCTCAGTTGGCAGAGCTGCAATGCTCAAGACAGGCGGCGGTCGTGGGTGCGGGCCTTAAACTTGAATAAATTCACCACAGAATAAAGGCAGCGGGAGAAAAACGCGTGCACAAGAAAACCGCATACGGAATGCCCTGGAATTAAATTGGGCGGCAGCGCCGTCCTTATGTGAACGCTCCTTACCAGTGTTGGCGGACACCAGAAAACCGGTGAACCGTCTTATGTAGTAAGCTGGTTAACTAATTTTTAATAATTAGCTTTTTAACTAGCAGAGTTAGCCGATTAGTTGCAATTAGAGATATGTATCCGGTCGTTAGTAATAGCCATGTCAGTTTTTAGAATTTCGAAAACGCGGTTACCCTTGGCGCTGTGGCTCAGCAAAATTTAGCTTTTTCGACTAGTTCCGTGCACTGGAGGGGTTGATTTGCCTGCATGCTTTCGAAAGCGCATGTATTTTCGCATAACGCAGCCATATTCAGTCGAGCCACAGGAACGAGGGTAATCGCGTTTTCGAAATTCTAAAAACGGATATGGCTATTACTAACCACCGGCTACAAATCTCTAATTGTAACGAGGCGTCTAACTCTACTAGTTAAAAAGTTAATTATTAAAAATTAGTTAACGAGCTTACTACTTAAGGTGCTTGCCGGTTTTCTGGTGTCCGCCAACACTGGTAATACTATACCGCAAAAGCTATATTTTTACCCCAAAAACCTGTTTTTGAAAATTTTTGAAAGTGTTCGCTCAAACAGCCGGTATATATATTTGCAGCTGCCGAGTTTACTATCAATGAACCTAGTTTGCATGCCTTGTGGCTGTATGATTACGTGTAGGTGGAATGCGAATTTAAAATAAAGCAGACTTGAACCTTATTGCAAGCTCCTCTGCGCCAGTTAGTTTCGCGCTGCGGTTCTTTGAATAGGAGTATCATAGTACGGCAGAAAAGACCGCGTCACCGCGCATGCGTACAGACCGGTTAGTCTTGGCGCATAGTCCCAATGTTATTCTGTCACTGTACCGCCCACTGCACTGTGCATGGAACGGCCGGTACTCACAGTTGGACAACTTACGCGAACTCATTTATAGTCAGCTCAAATGAGTGGACTAAGAGGAAATAGTTTGCCTTAACCAGAGCGCTTTCAACTTGGCTGCAACTGCTGCTGTCGACCGAGACGAAATGCCTCTAGGCGCGGCCGTCATCTCCGCCGTAGTGTGACCACCTCAGTAGAGAGATGCAACATACCGGAGACGTACAGTACTAGATTAGACGTATACCGGTTTTACGCAAGGGAGATGCGCACGCGGAGTGGTCGTACCCGGCCACGCCCTTGCGCGTCTCCCTTGCGTAAGCCTGGTATACGTCGCCGCTAGTACGTATCTGGTACGCTAAATCTCTCATGTCCGCATGGCGACGCCGTAGCATGGTCCTGATGTCCGCTTGCGGTGGCCTTCGAGGCGTCCTATATTTCGCTGTCGCTCAGCGCACCGTGCAAGCGGCGGTTTTACGAACGGCACGAGTAACGGCATCGGTCACCTTATTTGACGGTTACCGCGGGTGGCGCGCGCGTCGCGTCGAGCGCAGGGTGGCCAAGGCCGAGTCGCTGCCCTTCGATGCCGGCTCCGTGGCGCTGGTGGTGACGGTGAACGCGCTGCACTGGTTCCGCTGGGAATCCTTCTTCGCCGAGGTGCGCCGGCTGCTGGCGGACGGCGGAGTGTTCTGCCCGTCGCTCTACCGGCTACGTGCCGTCGCCGAGCCGGGCCTGGAGGACTGCCTACAAGAGGTGCCCTGCACTCTATCCCGATACTCATGACAGCGCCACTGAGACGACTAGGGTCACTGAACTTGTTTTCTCTCTGTTAGGTGCTTCTACACTCCGTTCAGTTTTTACTCATAGCAAAAAATGGATTCTGTGGCTCTTTCTGGGTATCCTGGTACTTCTTGAGCGGCAAAGGAGGCTCGTTTATTGGTCAGAAAATTGGTTTTAAAGATGGAGTTTTTTTTCTCTCTCTCTATACTGGATCCAAATTCGTGGCGTAAGCACTGAAGAGGGTTCCGTGATCACTGTTTGGAAGTGAATGGTGGTGTACTGTAGCCTAGGGCTGCAGTGGCCTCAGGGCTGCTGTGCACTGTCGGTGCATGTTAAAGAACTTCAGGTGGTCGAAATTAATGTGCAGCCCTTCACATACGGCGCCTCTCATAGTCTCGTATGTGTCTATTAAGTGTCCACACGCCGATCATCGTGAATTAGTTTTTCACGTGACAGATAAATTGGTAATATGTGCGTGTGTGGGTGGGTCGACAGAATTATAGTTCTGGGCAGCAAGGTATAATGTACAGCTACAAGTACTGTAAAAGGGAACGCTATGTTTGTGTGCAAGGACCGATTTTTTTTGGTGCATCGCGCAACTTGAAAAACAGTCATTCGTCCACATGAGGCTTACTTTTAAAATGCTCCTCACGCATGTTTGCATGCATGCTACTTGGACGTCACCGTTCAAACTGACTGTACCTGCACTTACTGTCATTCATCGCCGCGCAGGGACAAGTCACAAGCGCATTGTCACGAACTGTTGCATATGTCTGAGAAATTCTAACCATGTCGAATGCTGTAGCGTCGGAGAGAATTAACACCCAAGTTGCCCTAACAAAATTTTTAGACAGTCTATAGACTGTCAATAGACTTGTCTGTAAAGTCTGTAGGCTTTCTATAGACAAACCCTAGAGAACAGTCTATAGGCATTACAAATCCTATAGGCACTCTGTAGACAATCTATAGATTTATGGCCGTACACTTTTAGTAGTCTTGTGTCTGTACACAGTCTATAGACTATGAATAGACAAAAAGAAATGTCTATAGGAAAGCAATAGAGTCTATAAGAAGTCTATAGACTGTCTATAGACCATTTTTAAGGGTATATTTGCTTTCAGAGATAGCATATCTCAGAGTTTTGACAACGTTTCACTTTATTTTTTTTCGTACCCCGGCAGTTTCGGTACAAGGAGTTTGAAGGCTACCTGACCTCTCAGCATGACTTCTGGACTTACGGGTACGACCGCACAGATTTCTCCAAGTGGCCCTTCAAGGACGCTCGGACGTAAGTCGCGTATACGGCACACATTCGTCTGGCTCAATTCCGATAAACGGAACTGACCAAGGAACGAAAAGGCAATTTTTGTAGTTCAAGGAGCTATCGAGTATTTGAAACTTAACACTCGCAGAGATGCATGAGCGTTGGGATTTGTAGCTCGCTTCTATGCGCCGGTAGACACGTGGCGGTACAGCTTTCACAGTTCAGTTTACTGAAGAAGTGGAGGTACCTTCTTTGCCAAAAGTAACTGAGCAAAAGGTTTTTGCTTCTCAACCGTGCAATGGAGCCTTTACGGCACCCATAAAGACCGAAAGGTGTCAAAACGTGAGGACGAGCGTTAACCTTACTTTACACAGACTAAGAGCTTATAGGCTGCCACAAGTGCTTCGCTATGCGGCTAAGAAACAAACCACCGCTGCCCGGTTACTTTTGGCCAAGACGGTACGTGTCTTCCCATGAAAAATGTTATGTCCGAAAATGGCGTGGAACGGTAGAAGACGCTGAACGCATTGCATTGTTATTAACTCTGTTATGTGTTTATTATTGTTTTCTATTAAATTAGGCTCTAAACTACCTATAGTTGAACGCCGCTTTTTGATATCAAGGGCGTAGCTGAGTTCCTGGTCGTACTGCCCGGTATAATCTTCCGACTTGGGGCTCATATGGAGACCAAATGTAAAAGCACCGTTATCGCTCGGTATTATTTAGCGACGGAGCATACGGTGCTTTTCATCGCCTCTTCAGGGCGGGAAAAAAACACACCCAGTAACTTATGGGGCTTGCCATGGCGTATTCGTTCTTTTCTCTGTCCAGGAAAAATTTCGACGTGATAGAAAAGACAACGCTGTCAGCCGTTGTGGCGTTGGTGAAGACATGGAGTTTCGCAATACGAATGGCGGAGAAGGAACCGCAGCGCGCCAGAGAAGCGGTGGAGAGACTCGAGACCAGGTGAGTGCGCGTCGAAGTTCGCGGCGTTTCCAGGGGTCTTCCTAAGCAGCGCGAGGCTGTTTAGGTTAGGTGTTGGCTGCTGCGTTACCGACGTAGTTGTCATGGAGCAGGGCCTGTCGGTGACCAGGGTGAAAAATGAGAATAAATGCAGTGCAAAAATTGGCAGCTTTTCTAATCAACGACTGGGAACCGCGGCCGTTTCGTTTATCGAGTCCAGATGGTGACTCAGATGATTCCAGAAGGTGGAGAGAGAGTGACCACCATTTCTAGTTTTTTGGTTCGAGGAGGGGGGGGGGGGGGTGCGAATTTTCCCGGTAAGCTGGCTGAGGTGCCTACCGAGAGTGAGACATTTACTGCGCCTTACCGAAATCCTCATAACCAATTACAGTCGACTATCTGCGAGTCATCGCGGTCAGGTGAAAAAATAACATTGAAGCATGGAGGAAGGAAAGAACTCAGGAGAGGCGGTTACGTCACATTTCTAAAGCCGGCTCCCCCCTGCGTCCCCCTACTTGGCCGCCGTCTCAGCGCGCTTGCGCATGCGCAGCAGACAATGCAGCAGACGACGCCGCTGCGCCCAGCGTTCCTATTGGCTGCGGCAGCGGCCAAATACTCCCAGTAGTCCTTGCGAAAGGACGTGACTTCCGGCACACTTTCTGGCGTGCAGCTCTGATACCGAGGGCCTCTCCTGAGTTTTTCTTCCTCCATGAATTGAATGAAGTGTCAAAAACTTCCGTACTTGCTACCACAAAACAGGTAATTCAGAGCATTCAAGATTATCCACATCTGTCGAATGTTTCAGTCTCGGGCTTGCGTTTTCACGTCAGCTGAAGTGTCATCTGCTCATGTCAGCTCTTCTAGGTAATTCTAAAGGCACGCAGACTTCTCTCTCCTAACCCAATTTTAAGTGCAAAGCATTGTCGGCTTTCAGGGATGGTACTGAAAAAAATCGCGACAGTTACGTTCTTTCAGATAATGGTAGGGGCATTATGACATGTGCCACAACTTGTCGCCCTCCGATGTCCGGCAATTACTAAATTTCATCGGACACTCAGCGCGACCAAGACAAGCTCTTGCGGTAGTACTCGTCGCGGAAAGTGCAAGTGGTCCCGGCGGTACACCGCTGGCTTCCAGAATTGACGGTCTATGGGCTTGGAGTGCGCGAATGAGATGAAAAAATGGGCACCACCGTCACACACTGCTCAAATGGAAACATTGACCCTTGTTGACTCAGCGGGGTGTCATTCAGGTCACGATAACGTGCCAGTGCCAAGATTGTAAACGAGTTATGCGAATTCACCCGCTTTGGTATGCTATGCGTCATGTAATGTGTATCGCTTGGTGTTCTTCTCGTTTCAGGATCCGATCGGGACTGGGGAAGCCTGGTGAAAGTGATCCGGAACTTAGAGTAGCCTACAGAGCATCTTACATCCTGTTACGAAAGTGACCCACTTCGATCAAAATGTTAAAGTTGTTACAAAAAGTGTCTTTAAGGAGTTCAAACATGTCTGGAAAGCATGGAAAGCACAAGAATAAAGCAAATAATTGCGATGCTTTGCTTGAAATGCAGGGCTCACTTTGATACAACTGCTGCAAAGTGTAATGCTAATATCGACAACGCTGCTAAAGCGAGCGGAAATAGCTCCCTTGTATAGAACGTTGCGCTGCTCAGAAGGGGGAAGTTGCAGGAGCATTGTTGGATGAATACCTTGCGTTTGGCGTCCTTTGCAGGCAGCAGATGGAGCTTAGCGAGGGGAGCTGGCAACACCAGGTTTCTGTGACAGAAGCGACGCTGAATGGAGACGCATAGAGGACGCATTTCTCTCTAGTAGGCTGGGTGCGAAAAGTACCGCTCGGATACAAGCCGTATTGCAGAGAAGGGTATTCGCTCCTAATAAAGAAAACCGTCGTAAAAAACTTACGAAAGACCAAATTAAGCACGAAAAACGTATTCAAGGAATGCGATACACTTGCTAAATAAATTCAGAGCAATGACCTTAAATGTTCACTCGACACTTACATTGGACATTTTTTCCAGTACCTAGCTGTCTAGGATGGGTGGTAGAACTTTCTGACGGGCTAGTTGGTACATCTCTATTAAACAGCGTGCGCTAAAAGGACGTACACAGGAAACTTGGAGACAAAGGAAAGAAGCGCTTCTTTCCTCTGTCTCCAAGTTTCCTGTGTACGTCCTGTTAGCGCACGCTGTTTAATAGGGATGGGTGGTAAACCTCCGTGATAAATCTTCAGGAACTGCGTAGCCTGGCACTCTTTGGTCTGTATTCAAGCAGCGATTTCTAAACCGAGCGAGCGCCTCCAGCCCAATGCCATGTACTCCATGACCATGGCATGACCATAGCATGTGCCATGGTCATGCCATGTGAGCGTGGTGTAAGGTGTATGGTGTAAGC
Source organism: Amblyomma americanum (assembly GCA_030143305.2). Taxonomy (NCBI): domain Eukaryota; kingdom Metazoa; phylum Arthropoda; class Arachnida; order Ixodida; family Ixodidae; genus Amblyomma; species Amblyomma americanum. The sequence continues at coordinate 36,882 of JARKHS020007249.1, read as the reverse complement.
GTGGTCATGCCGTTTGAAACAAGCCGGCTAGACTGTAGAGTCGGCATTATGTGGGCGCACTCAAATGTATAAGTATTCGCTTAGTTCCTTCACCTTGGGGAGGACCCACCAGAGCCCAGACCAGTGGTTCCGACGTATAGTAATATCTTAGAACAACATCCATGGCAGAGGATGGCCCTAAACACACCTCACAGCAAGCTCAAAAACGAACACGCAAGCGCTTGCCTCCAGACAGACACAATCTATTTTAGACATCCTAAGCAAAAATAGAAAATCATGCGCGCCGCGTGACTGCACCGGCTCTATGCGTTTAATTTTGACATTTATCCGACCGCGGCGGCTGCGTTGTTATGGAGGAAAAACGCTAAGGCGCCCGTGTGCTGTGCGATGTCAGTGCACGTTAAAGATCCCCAGGTGGTCGAAATTATTCCGGAGCCCTCAACTACGGCACCTCTTTCTTCCTTTCTTCTTTCACTCCCTCCCTTATCCCTTCCCTTACCGCGCGGTTCAGGTGTCCTCCGACATATGAGACAGATACTGCGCCTTTTCCTTTCCCCCAAAACCAATTATTATTATTGCTCGCTTTTTTCCTGCTGCTTGTTTAGCAAATAGCTCGCGTACTCGCTAAATGAGTGCTTGAAGGTAATAGTGCACCACTAAGAGTTTTCTGCGTGAGCGCGGAAATTTCCCCAGGAATTTCCCCAGCCTTCGGCCATCCCACGCCTGCCTGCTGCAGTAACTTGGAGGACGCTTCTAATTACAATTAGCTGCGACAGTGCGATAGCTTAATAACCTCGTTGTGAGAGGCTTTGCATGGCCACACTTACCATGCAAGTGGAGAGCGGTATTTCCCTCTTTCCACTTTGTCACCTGCCTCCCGCTGCAGGCGGCAGGTCGCAGCTGGCTCTTCCGTGCTATTGTCACCTGCTAAGGTGCCACTTACCACCTTGAAAGTTGCGCAGTGGGACACCTGCAGTGGGTGGGGGGACATGGGGCTCTTATGATATCGCATAAAAGAAGAGGAAAAAGATAGAATCTAATCCATCCAATCCGATCCAGTCCAATCGATGGTGTCCTATCCCTCCAAAGCACGAGTCAGCGTCGTGGGTATGTGCCATTATGCCTGAGGACATCATCATCATCATCATCGCGTGGCGGCGCGTGCGAACAGAAGACCTGCTTGCCATGGCGGTCGACCTTCCAGTCGTGGGCGCCGTACTTCGTCGTACTCGTGTGCTGCGGAGTATGGTACGGTCGCAAGATGCACAGCGGCGCACAACCTGTCCGGAGGCTGTCGGCAGTCGAAGACTCCAAGCACTGGGGAGCGACGCAGAATCCCTTCCTCGAGAGGCTCTTCGTGGCCGAACGCAAGCTGCCGCTAGCCGTCGGAATCTGCTCCATGACAGGTGGGAGAGCAACGCTTGGCCGAGCTTTTTAAGGCAGCGATGAAGGGAGCGACCAACCTCCCTCCCGCCTCACCTGGGGCGGAGAAATTCTCGATGGAATGTCCAAATGGTCCTCAAACTGAGGTTGGCCAAGAATGAACGCTCAGACGCGCCCCACATATCCTTTGCTTAGACGCGCTATATAATTCTTCCAACTATAAGTTACGTCCTCACGCAAAGCCAGATCTTCAATTAAGAATTCGAGGCGCAGCATAACTATAGCACTATACTGTAGTGCGCTCGTTCTTGTTGCATGACTAAGAGGTGCACTGGGGTTTCCACGCAGCTTTAGGATTTTCGTAGTGCTGGACGGGTTAAGATTTTCCTGTCGTGTGGAAAGTCGTTGGCCGAACGCATACTAGTTTTATCCTCGGGTAGCTAGGATTACTTCTTAAAAAAAAAGCAGGCAGCCTCTTCGTGGCACACCCTTTCAAAGTTGCGCCGTTTTATGCAAATTTAAACCAGGTGGAATGTCACAGAAACACCATTTTATTGTCCCGTTTTCGAAACGGAAAGGCTCCGTGATGTCCAAAGCTTAACTGTCAAATCAGCTGGCCTGGATTTCGCATGTTCAAAAGTGTCGTGGTTCTTTCCAAATAGCAGCTAAAGTCAAGATTTCGGGAACCTCCTTCCGCCGTACTTAAAAAAAAAGAAATCGAGGAACGACAAAAAGAAAGCTGTCGTAGCACGTCTTGTTGTTTAATATTGATGAAAAACACAGCTGGATGCGGTTCTTATCTTGTGACACCGTTTCGCCTACAACAACATGGGCCGGCGGTGGCTACCTGAGCGGAATTGACCATCTACACGCAAGACGTCCTGTACTGCCACACTTCGATCAGCTACACCACTAGCCTCATGCTCTGTGTGCGGCACACACTCTACATCGGGTCTCAAACTCCAAAGGCCGGCTCCGTTCGAGTTGTTGTTCAGCACGCGTCAGCCCTGCGTAGAGGGCTCTAATGGAGAGATGATAAGCAAATGAAACTTTCTGCAATGCAGATCTGCGTTGCATGCAAAATACTAACAGGATTATGCAAGCACACGGGCTGCCATAACGCATCTAACTGTTGTGGAGAGGAACGGTTACAATTACTTCTGAAACTATCGCAAATGAAAGGGCTATAAGACCACTCTCTCTTCTTGCTTCCCTTTGCTTTCCTCTGCAGTTTACTGAGCAAAAGTCACTACAGAGCAGTTACGAGCACATTAGGAGCACGAAAAAGAACTAATACTGGAAATAACGCACAAATACATTCAGATCGGTGAAAACAACACAGCACAGCCAACTGCCCCTGGCATAAGTTGTATCAGAAATGATGCGGGATGTCAACTGACTCCGCCGGCCTATAATATTCATGGTGTCGGTCATGGTGAACATGTCTGTGGTTGTTATTAGCGAGGAAGCCTAGATGGTAAACATCTGCGAGACGGGATGTTTACCACAACAAGAAGCAGGAAACATCGCCTATACACGTGTCCGTTCTGCAGTTTTACTACGGTTCGAGGCGGACGATGCTCGGGGAATAATAGAAACGCAGAAGAATAAGGAATATGGGCTTCGTACATGCTTTTGTTGGCAATTTAGAGAAGAAGCCTCTGGAGTTGCGATTCTATAGGCGCAGTTGAGCGTTTCATTCCACGAATCCGACATGATTCTAAAGCTTCCAGTCTAGGCCCTCGACCTTACTACGATCATAACGGCTCACGACAGGGACACAGTATGCACGGGTGTCTATGCATCTGTAAACAGAGGAGTGTGCAGCACTCAGTTTTTCATTGCCAGAGCGTCTAGTGCGACAGCGTGCGACTCGAAGCGTTACAGGGTAGTACGAAATGCTTGCTTCGGCTCAGGAAACACGACTGCTCTAAGCTCACCCGCACAACGCCGTTGTATAAAGTGCACTGGCTTCGCAGTTGCTGCCGACGGACCGTTCGTATCGTTTCAGGGTTTAAAGTACAGGCACAGCATCGTACTGATTGGACTTGGTTTGCGGTCTGTCACTGCACACGGATTCAGCTACGCTGGACGTATGACATCCCTGAACTACTCCTTAATGAGATAAATAAAAATTGAGAGGATTTTTTCGTTGCTAGCGGACTATAACGTTTGGCTTCGTAGTATACAATGTGTTTTTCACAGTCACGATTGAGTCAATTCTCAATAAACAACACCCATGAATAATGTTCTCGCGCACAAGTACACACACATCCGAGCAGGCGGGTGTCGAAGCAGTGGGCGCCTTTGACGCCACCACCAGCGAGCAGAAAGTGAAGGAGCTGCGACTGCAGGCAGGAAGCCACCACAGCTCAGCTCCAGATGGCCGCCTTCTACGCCGCTGGGGTAGTCTGCCCAAGGTGGAACACCGACCACTGCCCAGCCGTGTGCGTCGGGTTGCTCACATGTGCTGTCGAGCTCTGTCGAGGTGTCTGCCCTGAGCCGACGCCTTGTCCTTCGCCCCTCGGCTGCTGCGCGTGGTGTCCCTGCTGGCGACACCCGCGGCGCTTTTCCGTCTGGTGTCCGCCTTGCGAGCAACGCGCTGGGCGTCGGCCCTGCGGTCCGCACCGCCGCTTGATTTGCGCCTGCGCGAGGCGGGCTGCATCTCGGCGTCCAGCAACTCCACCACCGGCTCGCTCGCCTGCGGGATCAAAGAACGGCGACGTGGGGCTACCTCCGCCATCTGCAGCGTTGTTTCCTGTACACTGGCGGCAGCTGTCAGTGACAGCTTGCGGTTTGACGTGTTTCGTGTTCAGCGGCTGATGTTAGAACTGCGCACACTGTGCCTTACTACCGTCTCAAACACGCGCTCATTTCGTACCACGCTGCGGCAGAATGCTGGACTGAACCACCCATTTTTGAGAATGGAGTCGTGCGAACGGATATGAAAAGCGCTGACGCACGGCCTGCAAAAGTCATGTCGTGGACACGCTGCAAGGCTTTGAGCATCCGGCCACTCATCTGCGTGCGCCATCTATACCTTCGACTATACAGCGATAGACTATTCTTGGAGAGAGTATAGCTGATCAGTTCCAAACTTCGGGTGCCCTTATGCACAATGAAATCACTCACATCAGACGGCTGTCTAGAGACGTGGGGAGAGTCGACGCTGTGCCCGGTGTGCTCGCGGTCTGCCGGGCCTCCTCCACCAACAATGTGCCTGGTGTTCTGGTGGTCCGACGGGCCTCCTCCGCCAACGATGTGCCTGGCGTTCTGGTGGTCCACTGGGCCTCCTCCACTAACGATGTGCCTGGTGTTTTGGCGGTCTGTCGGGCCTCCTCCGCCAACGATGTGCCTGGCGTCCCGGCGGTCCGCCGGGCCTCCCCCACCAATGATGTGCCTGGCGTTCTGGTGGTCCACTAAGCCTCCCCCACCAACGATGTGCCTGGCGTTCTGGTGGTCTACCGGGCCTCCTCCGCCAACGATATGCCTTGGGTTCTGCTGGTCTGCCGGCACTCCGCCAACGCTCTGCCTGGTGTGCTTTTGGGCCGCTGGGCCGCCATCACTGATGCTCTTCCGGGGCTGCTCATGGCCTGCCGTGACTATTCCGCCGGTGCTCTGCATGGTGGACTCGTGTGCCGCCTGGCGGCCAACGAAGCAGCCGAACACGTCGTAGTGGGGTGGGATCCAATGTCTCTTGAAAGCCATTGCTGTGAGCAGGGAGCCCAAGACGAGGCTCGACACTCCGAGAGCCATGCAGGCAAACCGGAAAGGAACCATTTGGCCCCGGGGCGGGTCGTAGATGGGCATCCATGGCGTCGCTGGCATGTTTACAGAAGGCTGCCCACACAGCCAGCGAGAGAAGGCCCCTAGAAAGAAAGCTGCACGACAGACAGAAACGCAATGCTTAGAGCCAGGCGTGCAAGACGTTTGCGACAACGGGGCAGAAACTTGGGCTAGTTGGATATTGTTAGAACTCATATTTTCGTCCTGTGTATTTGTGTTCTTGTCCCTTGTGTTCACTAAGCGCTAGAAAATATGAGTTCAAGCGACAACGAGGGCCTTGAAGTTCCGACGTGGATCAGACAGCACTTTGAGAGATTTTTCCGAAAAGGAAAACAGCGCTAGAGAAAGGAAAATATTGGTTTGGTTTGGTTTATGGGGGTTTAACGTCCCAAAGCGACTCAGGCTATGAGGGACGCCGTAGTGAAGGGCTCCGGAAATTTCGACCGCCTGGGGTTCTTTAACGTGCACTGACATCGCACAGTACACGGGCCTCTAGAATTTCGCCTCCATCGAAATTCGACCGCCGCGGCCAGGATTGAACCCGCGTCTTTCGGGCCAGCAGTCGAGCACCATAACCACTCAGCCACCGCGGCGGCAAAGAAAGGAAAAGACACACCATACAAGTGCTGATTACCAGCTGAGGCCACATCTTGTCGCATGTTTTTCACTGTATTCCTAGTTCTTCGGCACTTAAAGAACTAGTCCACCAAAGCTGCTCGACCTTGCTGTTCGGCCTTGAACCAACTGGCCCGCCAAGCAGTCTTGTTGCCGCAAAGAGTTGGTTGTAAGTTGATCAAGTTTAGAATTTTGTTGTAGCGCTTCGCTTCTATAGAAAAAGCTTAAAAGGTATCCAGAATTGTTGGATTTTCAAATTCCATTTTACAAACGTGCAGTTATGTAAGAAAGCTTGATGTAGGTGATCTATAATATTAACGCGGTAACATTTAGGTTGTTATCTCACAAATAATTTCCGGATTATGTGTCACAAAGTTTCCTGATTGCTCGAGAAGGTCATGACGTCATCAGAACCACCAAATTTATAAACCTGAGGACCCCCAAAATTTAAAAGTTGACTCCCCCCTCTCCACCAAGGGCCACTAAAATTTTAGAGGTAGACGCAGCCCAGAAAATGAATTAAAGTGGATTAGTGGCTGAAATAAAATTGATTAAGGAGTCGGATTAGTACAATTCCATATGATAATCCAATGGAAGGTACTAACACATTCTAGATGGTTATGACTTGCATACCACATTAAGGGCAATGAAACTGATTCCATCCGGAGTTTTGGAAGAAAATCGCAGCAACTTTAGACACTCTTTGGCGACACCATAGCAGGCAATCTGTATGCTTTCGCATGTTCTTCTTTAAGAATGTGGTTAGAAGGCCCCGAAGTTTCTAAAATCTGTCATCACCTAAAGTGCAGGCTTGACGCTACGACGTATCATTATTTTGTAAATAAGACTTCCAAAACTCACATTAGCCAGCGCAGCAATTGCACGCCAAGCATATCTACTCTCACCTCTCTGATGTAGACGGAGCTTACACAAATATACGTTTTCATTACTGCGCTACAGTGACGTAACATAACACTTTCAATATTCATCGTAAAATAGAATAATGAGTTCCTTAAAAGTGAGCATATAATAAGGCACTTTCCTTCAAGCTACTTCGCGCAAACCTTCGCTGCAGTTTCATAATGAGTGCATTGTTGCGAATGTCACGTGATTAATGGAAGAGCTGGTGTGTGTGCCAGAGCTATGTAAGGCTATACGCCCACCGGCTTTAACCTAATCTGTTGTAATTCACCTGGCAGTGTACAGCAGTGCACTAACACGGTGCACAGAATGGAGGAGGATGTATAATTTAACAGTCCAATACCACGAGTTTGTTCTCCCTAGTCTGGTGTCATACCTTTATGGGGAGCCACTTTAACATGACGCTTCAAATGCTGTAAGATTCATAAAGATTCCGAGGTCTTCAAGAAGACTCCGTTATTAATCCGTTAATAATTCCTTATTAAGGAAAAAAACAGTTTAGGAATATGCAAATGTTTCCACCAGAAACATTTGCGTATTTGTGTTCACGTCACTACACAAGAGAACCAAAATGAGAACAGGTGTGACCTTGAACCGAGAGGTAACTGGGAGAAGGCGACTGCGCGGCACCTCACCCATGATGGAGCCGTACGTGTTGGTGCCCTTGAGGTAGAAGACGCATACGAGCTGCGGAAAGAGCAGGATGTACACCACGTCTGAACAGAGGATCCACAGTTCGTACACGGACTGCACCGACAGCGCCAGGTAGGTGGCAAAGGCGCCGATCAGGCACACCATGAACCGCAGCATCACGGCCACTTCCGTGTCGGAGGCCTGCGCGAAAGCACATGCCCCTGTTGAAGACGCAGTGCCGGACCGCCACAAACAGCAGTCACATGAATTGCTTTTTTTTTAAATTTTCACCAAGTTGTAACCCTAAGCATAAATATGCCTATATGGGAGTAAAAAGGGAGTAAGTTGTCCTTTAGTGCTCTCTTTCATGAAAGGGATTGCGCTAGAGGACAGTTTCATCATCATCATAATCATCATCATTATCATTATCCTGACTACGCCCACTGAAGTGAAGAATTGAAGAACTATCTTGTGTTGTAGATGGACGGGGACAAACACAGAAATTCACTAAAATCGAGAAACTGAAAAAAAAATGAATTCAAAGTTAGAATTTAATTTTCGAATAAGTGGATCAGTTTAGAAGGTATGTGATTTTTTACAAACAAAATTATTACGCGCTTCTTGATGGTCGCCTGAGCGACATATTAGGTTTTTCAGACTCCGGAAATTGCCTCAAAAAGTCGACGACGCCCACCACGCTGGCTACCAGCACACAGTTTAAGGCAGAATCCGTGTCGTCAACTTGTGAACCCTATTTTATCGGCTGATACCATTGCTACGCCCGCTTATTTCGTTGCGATCTAGCAGCCATGACGGTATACCATCCGGACCTAAGGTGTGGCCGCTGGTCATGCCGAGCTAGCCAGGACAACTCAGACATATTCCATCACAAGTGAACGCAGGACACCTCACAACCTCGAATCTGTTAAAATGGCGTTAGCTTAGGCACCCGTAGCGTGTTTGTTTCAGACATTATTACACCAATTTTCAAAATGGTGCCTCAGCGCATTTGAACCCTTCATACCAGGTACAAATGTTGCTTGTAGAACAGATATGCTTGGCATGCAAATAGTCTGGTTTTCGCGCTCACCAAAATACAAAAAGTATGTTGAGGCGAAGAAAGGAATGAAAAATAATATGTCCCTGCCCGTACTGATATGCCTAACGGGCTTAATTCAATGGGGTAATAAATGAATTGGTCCTGAGGGGCAAGGTTTGTTTGGCTCGCCAGCAGGCGGAAAATGTAAAATAAAAGGGGGGGGGGGGGGGCTGCTACACTGGCGACACCACAGCCGAAAAAAGCAGGCCCGAGAAGACTCCCCTTGTCTACCCCGGGGGGTAGCAGGAAGGAATGGGAATAGGGAATGGCTTGAGGGGTGATGGGAAGCGGTTGTGGGAATTGGGATGGGAACGGGGACAGCGCAGGCTTTTGCTTAGTGATCTTGACTGAGGGCGAGCACTCGCCCTTAGGCGAATATGCGGCCCTCGTCCTTCAAGCGGATTCCGAACACCATTAGACGCTCGCCGGGTGTCCGACCTTTTGAGACAAATTCCTAACAGAGGCACGATAAGGGGTCTTCATTCCTCAAGCCTGGATCTGCCGCGCCGATCGCACTTGGTACTAAAAGAGTTCGAGGGACAATTCAGGCTATCCGTCCCCCAAGCCTTGTTCCACCACCCCAACCGTCTGGGCACTGGAGGCGCCGTAAGAGCGGTCTTCTGTTCCTACTCCAAGGTACTCGAACTCGCAGTGGCTAGCACTTGAATACCGGCTTGCCGCATGACGGGAAACCTTAATCACGGTGTTAGTCTTCGACCAAGTATGTGCAAACCGTCACCATCCAATCATCTCTGGACCCGAACGTCTGACGGTGTCGCTGTTATATCCGCAGACACCCCGTTCCGTACCTACGAAGGCGCGGTAGCCCTGATGCCTAGGCGCCAGTGCCGTGTGACTCTGTGTTTTCGTCTCCGCATGACTCTGCAGTTAATATGATAAGAGCGTAGTTATTACCAATGCATCTGTCACCGCCTGCGGTTGCTAGCAGGTCTAAGCGGATCGGTGAAGGGGGAGAGGGGGGAGGATCGGTCGACGTCTTTGGCTGCAGGGACTCCTCTGAGGGGCAAATGCTGCTTTGTTCTTGAGTTGTATCCTGCTATAGCAGGTTTGCACAGCAGTAAAAAAAAGAAGTATCTTTTCACTGTGCTGTACTGCGGTCTTCGTGACTTTTTTGTTTGCTCCTTGCAGAGTATTGACGGGATAGTGATTGCTTTCACATATTTGGTCGTTGTGGTAATAAAATGTTATTTCTTGTTTTCTGCGAAAGTTGAACATACGTTTTCCCAGAAAGAATAGAAAGGCCTGGAAGGCATTTATTAGTTCACCTTTTACCTTGAAAAGCTTTATAAGGTTTTGACATTGCAAACGTTCTAGTACCAGGATATACAGTTCTGTTGAGTTGGGTCAATTGCGTTTCAAATGAAACGCGGTGGCTAATTTTTATGTCATATGAAAAGAAATACTCATTAAGAAATCAAGTTGTTTTCATTTAGCTGTAGCGTGCAAAGTCAATAGCTCCTTCAAACACAAATGCCATATTTGTAAAGCACGGCGCATCCTCACCAGCAAGTCTCAGACGTCGTGCGACTCGTTTTGGTCGATGCTACGGTCCATCGCCTATTTCTTTGGGCCCTGGGACTGCAACGAGTAGGTCGAAACCGGTCGCGATACGTCCGCTACCGATAGGTACAAATGTGCCAAACAGAAACTATACTCTGAATTTGTGATTCATATCTCGTGTAGACGCAACTGTGGTGAAGGTATTGGAATCAAGGCTCACAGTGGGGCGAAGGAGCACGAGGTAGATGTTCCTGGTGACCATGGTGGAGGCGCTGAGCATGGACGAGTCTGCGGACGACATGACGGCCGCTGTGATGCCCACCATGCCCACGACGGAGGCCGAGGCAGGCATCAGGTAGCGGACAGCGTAAGGCAGCACGCTGTAGCTGTCACGCTCGCGCAACATCCACGGGCCTCGGTAGCCGGCAGCCGTAAAGTCTGCGCCGTGGGAGTGAAGCGGCGCCTTTAAAAAATACGTCTCGTTTTTGGCAGGATTATTTGCTCTAAGGCACGAACAATGCGAAACTTAATTTTAAAAAATAGCAGCGCGGAAAACGGGGACTTCAAGGGTAGAAAACACTGGACAAACGCTGTTTTTTTGTATCCAACCCTCGAACAGACGAACCCAAGGGATGACCCAATGGCGCAATATGCGTTCGAAGAATCAGTGGTCAGTGTGCCCTGCACTTCACGCCAAGTCTCGCAGCTGGCTGCGTTCTTCGTCGACCCGAGAACCGAGTGATCCACCGCTTATGCATGTATGCAAAAATGTATCACCAACTCGCCCGCCTATAGCTATCGTGCCAAACTTAAATTTAGAGCAGTCGGGACTAAGTGGGAACTGGGGACTCGTGGGGAAACCCAGCCACCGATGTGGTTTGTGAGACCCAGGTTGCTCTGCTCAAGCGCCCGCAAGGCTCATGCGCAGTGCAGCGGTGGGAAGGTGGCAACAGAATTGAATTTGTTTTAATTGATTTCATAGTCACTTGCAAGAGGTGACAGGTTTATCGCAACTCGGTGGCCCAATTGCTTTTTTCGATACGCCAACGCCGACGCCGGGTTCTCCGCTGAAGGTGACCCTTAACGCTGTCACCGTAATAGAAACTTCAATCCGCGCTATTCGTAATTACTTGCGCTCTTTGCCGTGGCTCCTATGATCACCGGTGGTATGGCCATGAACACGCACCCGGTGGCTGCCACGAACGAAACCATCTTGGCAGCGAAGTGGCTCTCGCAGCTGAGGACGCGTTGAAAGTACACCTGAGCGAGAAAGATTTGTCGCACAGAAATGCAGAAACCAGCATATGCAAGCCGCGGTGGCTCAGTAGCTGTCGCGTCATGTTTCTGAGCATGTGGGTGTGGGTTCGAACCGGTCACCGCGACCGCATTTTTATAAAAGCGACATGCAACAGCACTCGCATAAAGGTATTTCAGTGTGCGCAGAGGAAGGCCGTATTATGACCTCCACTCTACGGTATGCACGATGGCACGCGTTCCAGCTTGGGTATTTAAAAACTCAGTTATTATTAAACCCCGCTGACGGTATCCTAACAACAGAACTGATACCTGGGCACAATGCACAAGTTGTAAGAGGGGGCGGGGAGGGGGAATGGATAGCAAACTAAGACATCTTGCCAGAACGTAGAAGTAGTAGCATTGCGGGAATTTATTTGGCCACAAAACTTACGCGCCTCAGACGTCTTCACCTTCAGCTACAAGCCAGTCTAGCCAGGTCCCGACATTGTGGGAGGGGATGGAAAAGAAGCCAGATTGCAGAGGAACCGGGCAGGAGAGAAAACGATGGGAAATGTTGGAATAAGGGGCAGGGCAGTTGGGACATGAATGATAGCGACGGAATATGTACAGATAAAGCCAAGCAGTTGTGACAAGAATGTAGAGTCGAAGAATGTGAGCCTTCCGCACAGAAAGACCAGGGTGAGGGCCGGTGAAGAGTTTCGATCAAGGCGGAGAACATTGCAATACTATTTGATGGTGGCGCTACCGTACAGCCTCGACACGCCCTCTGAGTACCTGGGCGAGAGGATCAATGGTGCCCGGATAAGAAAACGATGCCCGGGAATGTAGTTATCTTCGACATTGTTATTGCGCTACTCATGGTTTACACAGACAAGAAAGACACATACAGACAGGGCGCAAACTATCAACTGATTTTATTGCATGGAAAATTCGTTTTATATGAACTGTTAAGATGAAAAAAGAAGGGACACAAAAACAAGTAGCTTCATGGAGATGAGTTGTCTAATCTTCTTCTGCCGACAGGCATGCGTGGAGGATGCAGTCTTTAGGCAACACATCTTCATGAAGCTAAGCTACTTGTTTTTGTGTCCCTTCTTTTTTCATCTTAACAGTTCATATAAAACGAATTTCCCACGCAATAAAATCAGTTGATAGTTTGCGCCCTGTCTGCATGTGTCGTTCTTGTCTGTGTAAACCATGAGTAGCGCAATAACAATGTCGAAGATTACAAACCAACTAGGCCCATTTGAAGTTACCTCGCCGCTGCTGCTCGACAAGTTTTTGCGACATTGCGATAAAATGCACGTGATTTCGAGAAGCTTGCAGGCAAAGCAACCCCTCAATGTGCACGTAACTCGTCGCCAAAATTTTGGGACCACAGTGCCGAAAGCCACCGCGTTTTCGAAACAGTAAATACTGATATCAATATTACTTACCGTGGGCTACATGCCTCTGAATGATTAAGGGGCCTGACAGTAATAGTATCAAATTTTACTAAATATTACTTAACCAGCCTACCAGTTAGCATGCCATAGCTGTACTCTGATGCGCTACACCATTGACAATGTTATGCCGAAAAAAAGGGCTCTTCTAAAAAAACCTGTCTTTAAAAATTGCAGAACATCTCAGGAAAGACACATGGTGTGCCTTGCAACCCGGTCGTTTCACGTGCAATTTTATACTTACCTGCCACGGAATACCGCCTAGCGCAGTCATGAGGAACGCGTCCAGCAGCTGGGCGACATCCTTCACCGCTATGGTGCCGATCCAGTCGTTGTGAGGAGGACCCACAGCACCCACGGCGGGGCTACTCGACACGTAAGGCACGCAGATCCACTGCGCATGGAATGCGGATGCAAGGGTGTGAACTGATCTAACCACTTAGGGTAAGCGACGAATCGCCAGAGCGTCGTATACACTGGCAGTGCACTGCATAATAATAATAATAATAATAATAATAATAATAATAATAATAATAATAATAATAATAATAATAATAATAATAATAATAATAATAATAATAATAATAATAATAATAATAATAATAATAATAATATTAATAATAATAATAGGTTTTGAGGAAAGTAAATGGCGCAGTATCTGTCTCATATATCGTTGGACACCTGAACCGCGCCGTATGGGAAGGGATAAAGGAGGGAGTGAAAGAAGAAAGGAAGATGAGGTGCCGTAGTGGAGGTGAGGTGCCGTAGCTGCAGCCATTAGCCTTACTGGAAAGACGTGCCCTACGGCTATGCCTCGGGCTCCCAAAATCAGCTTCCAACGCTGTCCTTTATCTGGAAGCGCGTATCCCCAACCTCTATTCCCGCTTCCAACTTCTAACAGTGCGTACTTTCCTCAAGTCTTTTGACCCGGCCCCAGGCGTTAGTATTCCAATTTTTGTATCCCAACCACACCTTTTTTTGACTAATCACTGGCCACGTTATCAGCTTCCGCAAGTTAGGTTCACGCAGAATCTGTTAGCTCCGCTTCAGGTTGATCTGATCTCCTTGCAACGAGTTGCTGACACGCAGGCTGATCCCGTCTTCTATTACGACTTTATTTTCCCGTCCCATGCGAAGCATATGCCCGCACATACCCTAAATGGTCTTCTTTCTGAACACCTACAGAATTTTCCACATCATACTGTTCTCTCCACTGATGCCTCCGGCAGCTGTGAGAAGGCGGCGATTGGCATATATTCGCAGGATCTAGATTGGAGCTACTCCGTTCGTATCCCTGATTATACTCCTATATTCTTCGCAGAGTTTTTGGCCATTGGTTTGGCTCTTCTCAAAATTCCCAGACATGTCGCACGGGTTCTTATTCTCACAGACTGCATTTCAGTTATTGTCTCTCTCCAAAATTCGGAAAAATCTTTCTTGACTCGTTCACTTAGGTTTTTTGTTCCGAGCACAGTGCGCGAGATCCGTTTGGTCTGGGTACCTGGGCATTCAGGCGTCTATTTTAACGAGGTGGCTGATTTATTGGCAAGGTCAGCTCTCAGCGCACCTGTAATATATCCCGTCCCTCACCTCATTCTGTTAGCAGCTTCACGTTTCCAGCGGTTCCAACATATTTCAGCCACTTTGAGTGATCCGTTGCTGAATACCGTGGACTTTCAACACCTAAAGTACCCATGGAATATCCGGTGGTGTAAGTCAAGGCTTTGTGAAGTGTCCATGACGCTCCTGCGATGTAGAATCCCTCACTTAAACTTGTACTTATGCAGGTGCGGGTTCGCTGCGACAAACCTTTGTGTATCATGTGGGCAAGTTGAATCAATCGATCATTTTCTCCTCTCTTGCCGGCGGTTCGCGGTTCAGAGAAAGCAATATCTGGAGGTTCCTCTTTCGAGACTAGGACTGCCTCTGTCTCTTACAGTTCTTCTATCGTTCGGTGCGAGTGCCAAGGGATTCCCGTTAAGCAGTGTATGCGGCTACCTTCACGATTACATAAGTGCAACTAATCGATTATCCTGTTAGCTATACACAAAATTCTTTCGCATGTCCAAAAAAGGCTAGATTGATTCTATTCCGGATGACTCATACCTCTTGAATTCATTTTATTTTTCCCAATTTTTTTTATCTTGATTCAGTCTTCTGACGTTTCCTTCCCCGCGCAAATGCTTCATTGGCATTCTACCCTATACCTTGGCCAATCCCCCCACGTGGGTATGTGCCATATTACTTGAGGAGAAGAAGAAGAAGAAGAAGAAGAGGGCTCCGGAATAATTTCGACCACCTGGGGATCTTTAACGTGCACTGACATCGCACAGCACACGGGCGCCTTAGCGTTTTGCCTCCATAAAAGCGCAGCCGCCGCGGTCGGGTTCGAACGCGGGAACTCCGGATCAGTAGCCGAGCGCCCTAACAACTGAGCCACCGCGGCGTGGCGTGCACTGCATGCTGAAGTCGATTTTGGTGCATCGTTCGTCATTTACTTATGAAGTGACAGGAAATAAGTCACAGGAGGCGTATAGTTCTGGCCACTGCAGGTACCGAGGCCGCGGTTGCGCTGCTCCCTCAACATGAGACTGTGTGAACCATGATTACTGTTGAATGTTATCAAGCCCGTTGGAACATGATTGAACGGCGGCAAAGCCTCGATCCGAATGGACGATAAGAAGTAGCAGACGCCGCGAGGAGTCGTATCCGTCATTTCGCGTCACGTCTACGCTCCGTGCTGTTCAGAGTTCATTCGAAGTACATGGAAGCGACTATATATTTAAATGTTTTGAACAGTCGTGAGATAGCTTTGAGCTGAAACAAAAGGAGCAGTGTAATAGTCTGTAAAGACAATCGAGTTGAAAAGATATTTTTGCCAAACTGGAATTCACTCCAAGTGGATGAGTGCTCATACCCAGCAATTCTGGACAAAAGCATTCCCGAGCGGTAAACCATGTATGAACGCAATTTTTTCGTACATTGTAAGATTTCACTACAATAATCAATACATCCGAAGATCACCTGGCGGCAGTCCTGTATTTTTTTTTTCTGTTAACGTTTTTGCTGTCGCCAAAAGCGTTCCCCATTAGCTTTCTATGGCAGTCTTAACTGTCTGATGAGATCGATGGAAACACTTAAAAAAAGGATTTTGCAACATATCAGAAAAATGAACCATTGCCTTCTATATTTCTAGAACAGTGTCTTACAATTTTTTCAATTTTCAAAATATTTGCCCGAGAATGCTGTACATGAGGGCTTTTGGGTGCGTAAGCACCTAGGGCTTCCGTGCGCCAATTACAGGGTTAAAACAATAAATGCTGTCCTGACAGACTACTAGATTTTAATGTGTTATAGTTTGAGTATTTCTTCCGTTTTCGGCCCAAAGAACTCGCGATGAATCGACCATGCATTCTCTGAAACTGGGCTGCAATGGAATGTATACTTGTAAAATAGCTTCCGGTGAATATTTAAGGCGCCCGTGTGTTGTGCGATGTCAGTGCACGTTAGAGATCCCCAGGTGGTCGAAATTATTCCTGAGCCCTCCACTACGGCACCTCTTCTTCCTTTCTTCTTTCACTCCCTCCTTTACCCCTTCCCTTACGGCGCGGTTCAGGTGTCCAACGATATATGAGACAGATACTGCGCCATTTCCTTTCCCCAAAATCCAATTATTATTATTATTATTATTATTATTATTATTATTATTATTATTATTATTATTATTATTATTATTATTATTATTATTATTATTATTATTATTATTATTATTTAGGCCTAAAGCCGGCGAACGTGTCGGAAAGGAGGGCGCCTTACCAGGCACGCGGCGGTGCTGCCAATCTGGAAGACGTCGGTATACGAGACCGAGTAGAAACCGCCGAGAGCGGTGTAGAAGAATATGGCCGTCGCGGAAAGGACGATGAAGAGGCCAGGATCCACTTCGGTGATTGCGGCCGCCGTGGCACCTGCATCTCGCAGTGAAACTTAATGATGCACGCGTTGTAACTGCCGTTGATTACAGTAGCATGTTCGAGGTAGCTCAGACACTATGCAAACTCGTTTAAAGCGCGTCTAGAGAGAATACCTCCATTGGCTACAACAGCCTATACAGTCATTTGAATTCCAAGCATGTCCGCATATTCTGTTGTTCATTCTCTTCTTATTGCACTGTGATGTGCTAAAGCACGGACCAAGGGGGTGCTTACTAAACCAAGAACGGTATCGAAAGAGCGCCGTGCTGTACAGTAATTCTAACGATGATATACCGCTGTGAGAAAGCTTAGATGGTTTCGGAATGCTGGAAAGTGTTTTCTCACGTGACGATAGGCTTACGTAGAAACGTCGTCAGCTATGCCTTGGTGCGATGCACGGAACGAACAAAGTGGAACGAGGTGAATTAAGAATAGGAATGCCAGAGTTATGTTGTCGCAGGTCAGTTTGGAGGGTTTCCATATAGCACCACAGTAATGTAGCTAATTCACAAGCACGAAATAACGCATAAATGTATAAGCGTTTCATTGAATGTACAGCCTTTCTCAAAAGTAAAGAGACCAGGAAGTTTGCTTTTGGGCTTTGTGGCCGGTTATGCACTGGAAGCGTTTAAAATCTCTTGAAGTTGAGAAAACTCCCGTCGTCACACCTCCGAAATTCAGCAGTTAAGACAGCGTGATCACATGAGTTAAAAGTAGAGCTCTTGGACTATACTTTTGATAAGAGTTGAACCTATATAGGCACTTGGTAGCTCTAAATGTATTAAGCACCCATGGCTTGAGCCAAGTTTGACAGGACACATCTGGATGAAGGCAGCAGCAAGTGCCAGACAGAACACAAGTGTAAAAGTGTCCGTTTCTCTCAGTCACGCTTAGTGTTTTTTTATATGCATTGAAACGCTGAGGAGGTTCAATGAATCATAGCGGGACTGGTGAGGCTGTGGCGGCTCACCCAGCGCAGCCAGCATTGCGGCCGTCCAGAATATCTCGCCGCAGACGGCCGGCAGGCACAGCAGCAGGCCCATCCAGCGGCCGTAGTGCTCCTGGAACGGGTCCAGCATGGTGAACGCGTTGGTTTCCCGCATTTTCTGAGCGAAGAAGGAGCCGCCTACGGCGGGAGATGGCAAGGTGGAAGCCAGTTAGAGTGCTGAAAGGCTGCCGAGCTGAAAGTTATTCACATTAGTGGCGTTCAAATAGACGTTCAGGCAGGTCACTGACGGGCTGCACATCCCTCTTGCAGACAACCGGTAAATTTGTCGCATACATACGAGGTCAAACTCATGCTTGGCGCAGCGGCAGCGTGTTATTTGGCAAGTAAACTAGCCCTTATGGTGAACAATACATAATATCTAACGATTCACATGGAATGCTGTGCGTTTAACAGGTGCTTAATACGCAGCTGCAGTTCGCTGGCAACTACAGCAAAAACAGGCCGTCACAATATCATGAGTAGGTACTGGAAAAAGACCAATGGTTGCTTTTCATAAAGTACCGGCACAGGTAATAATAACAGGATCGCACAGTGGCCATAACTTTTCTCTACAACACTCGAACAGTTCAGTGCTGAGCAAAGTAAAATGAAGTTGACTACTGGGAGGTAAATGCGCTTGCTGCCTTTTTTTTTTTGTTTTGGTGCCTAACGCAATTGCATTATCCGCCATTTCTGTAACTCCAGTTTGAGAAAATTGCAAACATTCCTCTTTGCATCGATTGCGTGATCGAGTGCAAATGAAATGAAAAAGATAATAAATGTGTTACATGAGTCAGTGTGCTTGCATAGCGTTGAAAGCACTGTCCGTGCAACGGAGATGTGAGCTGCGCCAGAAGTAGTTTCATTTGCTTTCCATCGCTCCATTGGAGCCCTCTACGCAGGGCTGACGCGTGCTGAACAACAACTCGAACGGCGCCGGACATTGAAGTTTGAGACCCGATGTAGACCGTGTGCCACCCACCGAGGACGAGGCTGATGGCGTAGCTGATCGGAGCGTGGCAGTGCAGGACGCCCCGCGTGTATACCGCCTCGGCAGTTCCGCTCAGGTAGCCACCGCCGACCCATGTCGCTGGAGGTGTAACGGAGTCACAAGGTAAGAACCTCTTGCAGCTGCCCAATTTCATGGTTGCTAAACAACAAGGGCCGGCACTATCGCTTTCTTTTTTCATTCCTCCATTTGTAACCTTTTCCCTTAGGGACCGGCTGAAACGGGCTCCCTAAATCTTGGCGTCGGAAGAGATTTCGAGCGAAACACGACACTTTTGGGCATGGGAAATCCAGGCCATCTCATTCGACTGCCTAGCTTTCACAGAAAAATATCTAACACAGTAATTTCTGCTTCTGAGTACGGGGCAATAAAACGGTGTATCTAAGACCTCTCGCCTGCTTTAAAATTATCGACTTCCCACTTGTGCTGTACCGCCCACACGACCGAAAGTCTTAACCTGTCCACCAATATCAACATCCTGAAACGGTGTACAATCCTGAGCCCATCTTCAGTAATGTAACAAAAAGAGTGACCACATTAGCATGGTACGATGTTTGCACTGCGTCGCGGAGCCCTAATTAAAGATCTAGCTTTGCAAAAAGACGGAACTTCTTGGTGGAACAAGGAATAACGCGTCTAAACAACGGATATAGATGGGGCGCTTCTGACCCATTCTTGGCCAGCCGCAGTTTGAAGTCCTTTTGGACTTTCCGTCCAAAATTTCTCCTCCACAGGTGAGGCAGGAGGAAGGGTGATCGCTCCCCTCATCGCTGCCTTAAAGAGCTCGGCCAAGCGTTGCTCTCCCACCTGTCATGGAGCAGATTCCGACGGCTAGCGGCAGCTTGCGGTCGGCCACGAAGAGCCTCTCGAGGAAAGGATTCTGCGTCGCTTCCCTGTGCTTGGAGTCTTCGGCTGCCGACAGCCTCCGGACAGGGTGTGCGCCGCTGCGTATCTTGCGACCGTACCATACTCCGCAGCACACGACTACGATGTAGTACACGAGCACGGCGCCCACGACTGGAAGGTCGACCGCCATGGCAAGCAGGTCTTCTTCTTCTGCACGCACGCGCCGCCTCGAGCTCTGGCGGGATAGGGCGGGATGGATTGGATTGGATCTGACTGGATGCAACCTCCTCTGCTACGGAAACAGAGTTACACAATTTTTGTTAGGTCCTCCCACGCTTGCCATATGCAATCTGCAATTTAAATAGTCACCGCCTGGTTATGGCCAATCCCCCTTGTGGGTATGTGCCATTTTGTGAGGGGAACAACAACAAATACTCCACTCCTTATCCATTAGTGCGTTTGTTTCCGCAATGCACCCAAGCCAATCCCCCGCCGTGGGTATGTGCCGTTAAGCCTAAGGACGTCATCATGATCATCATTGGAGGAGGCAGGCGTGGAATAACCGAAGGTTGTATTTAGTAGTAGTAATACGTTTTATTGCACAAATCAGCAGCTGGTGATAGCCTTCGTAGAGGCGAGAGTCCTGCGAGAGTCAGGAGGCCGCGGGCCCTGGCCGTTCGCCGCGTCCTGTCCACCAGCATAAGCTTGACCTCAGCATCGGGGCTGATTAGTCGCGCCTCTCACTGCTCTTCGGAAGGTTCTTGAAAAAAAAAACAGCGCAAAAAGATGACGGACGCAAAAAGAACAGACACTACAAGAGCTGTTGTTGTTGTTGTTAGCCTATCAAAAGATGGCACATACCCACACTGGGGGATCGGCCAAGAATCGGGTGGCTGTTCACCTGAACAAGAGCTTTTCCGCGCTGATTAACTTCGTTTTTTTTTCCGAGATACTGTACCAACTAGTTCAAATGTCGGTATTAGTACTTCGGAAGGTTTCTGCGCGGGTGATACCTCGGTGCCGTCACACTCCCACAACTATGTGGCGAAACGTGTTGGGCACTTTGCATGCAGTGCTCGCTGTCGAACTCGTAGCCCATAAAGCACGCGGAAAGGTGAGTTCTACTCGCTTCCCTGAAGAGGCTGGGAGCGCCACACGCTTATACAGAAAGGAGGCTTCGCGCCTTCTTTTAAAATTTATTCGAGACTGTGACCTGGACTCCAGTTTATTATTCACTGCTTTTTGGTTGGTTCAGAATTGGTTGGTTTTTGGGGAAAGGAAATGGCGCAGTATCTGTCTCATATCATTAGACTACCGAACCGTGCCCTAAGGGAAGAGATAAAGGAGGGAGTGAAAGAAGAAAGAAAGAAAGAGTTGCCGTAGTGGAAAGCTCCTGAATAATTTCGACCTCCTGGGCATCTTTTTATTTACTGCTTTCATTTTTTGCTTTTATTTCGACTGCACGCGGTAGCAATAAAAAGCCACATTTTTTTGGCGCCACTGATTGCGACCGCGTTCTCACGCGAGTGACCACCACGAACAAAGAAGAAGCCTTCGATCTGTTGTTAGTTCGCAAGCCGCTTCATTTCTGAGCCCGAAGATGCTGGACTTCAGATTTCTCAACTTCGTTTTATTCGCCTGCATCGTAAGTACTGGGCCTAATATCCGTGGCGATCTTTTATCCGCCTTCGATCTTGAAAACGTGCTCTCAGAAATTTATGGTTGTCCTCCACCGGTGGCTAAACCTTGAAGGCCGTTTTTTTTTTCCTCTCCGTTCACTTGTCGCAAAAGCGTATATGTCTTTTTCTTGTGAATTGAAAAAAAAAAAAACGTCGCACTGGGGTCCGGCTAATTCACCGTTTCTGAGGTGAAAGGAACCGAAGAGCACCTTGATGAATTGCAGCTTTCCCAGCCCGGTCTTTTGGGCTGTCCACTGAATTGAGTGCCAGGAACGACTTCGGATAGAGCATGGGGGTCAAAGCGAGCAGAGCGAAAATAAGACCTCTAATTTTTCAGCATAATTTGCTGTGCCAGTGGTGCTTTTCACGTCTGATCTGCTTGGCCCTTCCCTCGGACCTGCTATGTCAGGCAGTCTCTTTCGAGTCTTTCATTCTCCGTAGTAAGACATTCGCGCCTCGAGGAAATCCTCTTTGAGCGCTTCACTAAGACGTAGTGCCTGAAAGGCGAATTCCAATTGACAATTCCCGTATGCTTTCTAAAATAATGTGAAAAAAAAACTGTAGCCGCGATGAAAACGGCTAAGCGGGCTTTTTTCGATGTTCCAATTTTGGAACATTGACGTTTCGGATAGACAAGTAGCTCATGTCGTCTCCAACAGTGCAGTAGGAATTTCTTCTTGCTATCTGACGACAGCGTTAAAGCTGCCTGCACTGTCTTCGCAAATTAGAGAAGGAAAAATTATAGAATCGCTATGCTTGAATAATGTTTTTTCCTCATGCGAGCTGTAACCCAATCGGCAATTCGGAAGCCTTGGTGCGCAGGAAAACAGTTCTTGAGCAATGTGTTTTACAGTATATCTATGATACGCACGTCTCACGATGACCCACACGTGGCTCTCTTTGTGATCATGTGACCACCATCTGCACGTGCCTCGCGCTGCCTTCATTTCTTTGTTTAATGCGCTAGCACTAAGGCCGAAGAGCCCTCGTCTGGCAGTTAGTGCAACCCCCCTTTGAGTGCCTACCGGGTTGTGAGCAATCTTAGTGAGCCAACTAAGATTGCTCACAACCCGGCGGGAACACATAGGGGCCGCACAAACTGACAACTACCGTGACCTTGCTTATAGCAACGCCAAATCAATGAGCGTTGCTATCTGCGCAGAGGCAAACCAGTGTTGCCGAGTTGTCGCTGTGACTCAGTGGTTATGGCGCTCGGCTGCTGACCCGAAAGACGCGGTTTCGATCCCGGCCGCGCGGTCGTATTTTGATACAGGAAAAACGCTAAGGCGCCCGTGTGCTGTGCGATGTCAGTGCACGTTAAAGATCCCCAGGTGGTCGAAATTCTTCCGGAGCCCTCCACTACGGCACCTCTCCTTCCTTTCTTCTTTCACTCCCTCCTTTATCCCTTCCCTTACGGCGCGGTTCAGGTGTCCAACGATATATGTGACAGATACTGCGCCATTTCCTTTCCCCCCAAAACCAATTATTATTATCAAATGCTAGAGGCCCGTGTACTCCCTTACAAAAATTTCTGTAGACAGTCTATAGACTGTCCATAGACTTATGTCTACAAAGTCTATAGACAAACCCTAGAGAACAGTCTATAGGCAATACAAATCCTATAGACAGTCTATAAACAGTCTATAGATTTATGGCCATACACTTTTAGTAGACTTTTGTTTATATACAGTCTATAGACTATGAATAGAGGTAAAGCAATATCCATAAGAAGGCAATAGAGTCTATAAGAAGTCTATGGACTGTCTATAGACCATTTTTATAAGGGCTGTGCGATATCAGTGCACGTTAAAGAACTCCGGGTGGCTGAAATTTCCGGAGCCCTTAACTACGGCGTCTCTCAAAGCGTGAGTCGCATTGGGACGTTAAACCCCCATAAACCGTAAACCAAATCAGTGTTGCTAAAGGTAACGCTGATTTTTTTTTGTTTTATTCCAGGGTAGTAATATTTTCGTAACTTTATCGTGCATCATGGGCGGGCACAGAAACTTGAAAAGTGAGTACAAATGACTTTATATTAAAGGTTCAAAGGCTTTCAATCCTTAGCGCGAAGTGCATCGAGCTTTCTTGGCCTTGATGCCTCGTTATTGAGTCTTACTGTACGCGTTCTTGTTTTGGAAAGAGTTTTGTTATGCCACGAGAGCGGAGGTGTCGCCAACTGGATAATGGTTACCTTGGGAGGTGAAAGGTATGGCGAGAGTGTAAGGCGCAAGTGACTGCGACGGGAACCACCCTGTTGATAGTTACCCTGGGAGAGGTGGAAGGTTACCCTGCAAGGAAGAGGGAATGCCGAGAGCGTAGAAATGGGTAACGGAGAGTGGTTACCACGGCAACCATCCGAAGTGTGGTGATGGAGGAAGGTGGAAGGAGAGAGTGTCGAGAACGCAGGAACGTTGCCTTCCAATTGAATAGCGTGCGCTAACAGGACGAACACAGGAAACTTGGAAAAGACTAGTTTCAAGTTTCCTGTGTTCGTCCTGTTAGCGCACGCTGTTCAATTGAAATGTACCAACTAGCCCGCCAGAAAGTTCTACTACAGAATGTAGCCTGGTCCATCGGATGCAGCTGTTACGAAACGCGCCGGCCGAGGACAGAGTCAGCGGTGGCGCCGCGCGCCTAGAGCGGTAGACTGGAGAAGTCGAAAAGCCAGTGTGTGGGGAAGACTGTAAAGAGTGCTCTAGAACAAGACAGATATGAATTTGAGCAAGGTAGATGGCTGGGCAGGTTGGTTAAGAATAATTCTGAGAAGCACAGCGCTGGCAGACAACGGATGAAAATACGGAGAAAGCCTTCAGCTGTCGCTGAATCTCGGGTTATAATGTTAACCGTCCTGTCACCTGTTTGATTTTCTATAAATAGGTGACGGTGTTGTCTTCGACATCATCTACGGCGTCGTGTGTTCACTCAACCTGGTCAGCGACCTGATCATGCTCAATGCACTAAAAAAACCGGTGCGTATACAGGACAGGAGTGCTTTTGCGATTCGTCTCCGTCCAACTTACGACTGCCTTTGTCGGAAATCGCCCGTGTCCGCTGTTACTCATTGCCATATGTAGCCAGTGAGGACCAAATAAAATTGCATTGTATCGCTCGATTACCGCGTCCTAATGAAAAATGAACTACTGTTAAGGTAAACCGAGACTTTGTGACATACAAAAGACCAAAAAGAAAATACTATTATCTGTGTTAATAGCATCTGTTAGCACACATAATAGTATCTGTGTTAAGGGATACAATCAATATACTACCTTTAATAATATAGTAGTAGTATTAATATAGAATAGTATTAATATAGAATAGTATTATTGTAAGAGTAGTCATGTCTGTGTTTCTGCGCTATTTTTCCTTCTTTATTTAATTACCGCTGCCACTGCATGTTTTCATAGGCAAACTGCGATGACGACTCATTGGTGCAGTGTGCAAGCGCTCCTGCGGTGGCACTGCACTACAAAGAAAGCGCGTAAATCGAAAGCTGTACTTTCGGACAAAACGAGCACACGTCACCCAACCATAAATCTTTTCTGTCGTTTTTTTTTCTACATTTCTCTCGTCTTTGTGGCAGGCACGAATTTGTATCCTCTGTATGTAAAATAAAGCATTCATTAATACTTCAACGCGGAAGCAAGCTGATGAACCCAGGACAGGATGATGACGGGAGGCAATATGATGTAGACACACACACGAAGCCCTGCTGTTTTGTCGTTTGCTCAGCCCGACGTCTATGATTTTGCGCTAAATCTGTCTAAAAAGTGTCAGCTAGCCCTTCCGATAGCATGAACACATTTTTTAAATAAAAGTTTGAGCTCACGGCCATCCTTTTGCAGACTCGAGCTCCAGTCCAGCAGCGGAAAAATATAAATTTGGCAGAGACACTTCGGACTGCTTACGTGTGAGAATGTGACAGCATTAAAGTTATGAGCCATGCGTCGTAGAACGACTATGAGTCATGAGTAATGACTATGACTATACGATGCATGACTATGCACACTTTGTACAAACTCTATAAACCTTACATTACGTTACTTGTGAAGTGCCAAGTCATGATACGTTGCAGAATGACTGAGTCATGACTACGGCTACTAGTCATGACTTTCAAATGTCATAGTACATTACGTTTCATAATTCATGACTATACATGTTCACTTACATTTGTTGTGACATCGTGCACCGATGTTTTGACATCATCCGAATTTCGTACCATAGACGGCGACAGGCGGCGGACCGCAGCTTTTGTGCTAATGGGACATATAATGTTTGCGCATTAATATTCCATTTTTAACTCAAAATTTCTCGTCAGCGAATACGTGTTCTGCTGCCGAACAAAGTCAATAGACCCAGGAAAAAATAAAGATTGAGCTTTACCAAGAACAAGAATTAAATGGAGTTGAATGGTGGCCGTTTGAGGTGGCGTGTCCATCCGCCAGTAAGTTACAAGCGCGTCGGCCTTACCCACGTCAAGACATTGCAGATATTAGGCCGTTTAGTTTGCTAAAACGAGTCTAGCCAGCTAACCAGCTAGACCAAGCCAGCCCTGCTCTGTCGTGGCCTAACATATTCGCGTGTGTATTTTGCCTGTTATCTTTTCCGCCACTGCAGAGAGAACAAGAGACGAAAGACAAGCTTCGACTGTTCCTAATTTGGAATGCCGGAACAACCTGCGTCTGCTACGTCACAGATATATTCCTGAGTGATTTCAACAGCAAGCACGTAAGTGGTGTCCACGGGGCGGCCGCCAACTTGTTCAAGCAAAATACTCAGCCAATGATCGTTTTTATTTAAGCGCATGAAGGCAAATTTGATTGACTATAGAAACCAATCAGCTGAGAACTTTGCGGGAGGATTGCATATGACCCCGAAAACATGCCAAACATATCAATGCTCAATCTCTCCTTTATCTGAAAAGCAGTTTCATTGCCTTGTTCCAAACAATGTGTGCGCTTCGAAATTGTTTAATTTCTGCCGTAATCGCGTTGACAAGCTGTCTCGTCAAGAGCAAAAACTAGCCGCGCTTACATGAATGCGACAGAGGTCGACTCCAGTCCCATTTTTTCGGAAAAGAGCAGGTTTCGAGAAGGAATGGCTTGACTCGTCCACTACTTCCTTCCTCGAAGTTTCCGCACTCTGCCCCAAAAGGGGGACTGCAACCGACTTCTGTCGCATTCAAGTAAGCGCGGCTACTGTTTCTTCCCAAGAAGTATACGTGCAACACACTAGAATAGCGCATTTACTGAGCACGGACTGGAAGTCTCAGGTTTAGTTGATGATGCAATGGATACCTGCTAACTGATGATGGTTTAGTGCTTGCAAAGCAAAGGCCCTCGCGTGAAGGCACTTACTGCTCCTGAAAGAGGTGTAACTTCTCAGCCAGGCCAGAGTTCCACAGCCAACTGAAAATATGTTTACATTCATACGCTCACCAACACGGACCTAGAGTCTTGTCATTTGGATCGTTCTTGTGCGGTTGCCAAGCAACATCAACGCCATATTAAGTTAAACGTTGCAAAAAAAAGGCACAACATACAGTTACCTCCAAATGTGGCCCGGCCGCCCTGAATTTGACCACGCCCAACACGATGCGGACCTCCAAAATTTGGCTCGGCCCACACCTAAAATTTGGCCCAACCACCCCGAAATTTAGCCTTTGCAGATTTGGTCCAAAATCAATGTCTAGCCTTAACTGGCCACGGCCAACATGGTGACGAGCTTCAAATTTGGCCCGGGCCACCCGAAAATTTGGCCCACCCCCGAAATATGAACTTGGCCAATTCGGACCAAAATCGATATCCAACCATAATTAAGCGTGCCAAACACGATGGTGACATTCACATTTGGCCCGAGCCATTGCCAAATTTGACCCTGGCGGCCTGGGAATGTTTTCGCACAACAGTAGGTCTGACCAAGTTAGAACCCTGCCAATTTTTTACTGGCGGTAAACAGTAACAGTAACAGTAACTTACTGGCGGCAAACAGTACCCGTCTTTTTCGTTGTTGTTCTCCACGACATGTTTCAGCACTTCAGGCTGGAAACCATACTCTGTTATTTTATTTCCCTTTTTAGATGGCTCTAAAGAAGGAGGATTTCAAAGACATCGATGAAGAATCGGCACGAGTAAGCACCAAAAGCTTTCTCTTGTAGAGCCAATTCTGCTGTACTGCTTTAAAAAGAAATAAAAGAAATTGATTAAAATAGTCGAGCCGCCACTTAATATGTTAGAACACATTGCGTACAGCCGCGCTTTTCTGAGCGGGACTTCTAAATGGAAGCGCGTTAAGCTAAACTGCAAAGCTCGCAGCTTTTGCTGTTCTTTGAAGGGCGCGTGAGAAAAACTCCATATAATTTTTGTTCGTAGTACGTATAGATTCTGTGGCTATTTCTGGCTATGTCGATGCTTGTTCAGGATCAGAAGACGCATTTAATGCTCACAAAAATTTCACTTAAAAATTTTACCGTCTCTCGATTCAAGCTCGTAATTGAAAAGGGCTGCGTAATTGGCGCCATATCGAAGTGATTGGATTTATTGCCTAGCCTCTGAGATCCATGCAAAAGAAGCCTTTGCCGACGCGTCGTAGTTTACTGGCGAAAATGACCAGCGGTGGCCTCCATTTGCTTATTAGGGTCCATTTTCAGTGAAAGTATTGCCGTTATAATGCGGTAATCTGCAGAAACAGACCAAATACAATTTGTCTCAGTGCGGCTATAAAATCAGGACAACGAGCTATTAAGCCTAGAAAACTACGTACCTTGCCGGTATTACCAATAAGTTTAGTTGCACCCATTGTGTTTGCTGGCTTATACATTTCATTAAATTTGAACCTGAATAAGCTCTTATTGAATCGTGATGAGTTGAAAATGCTCAGAATCACTACATTTACCCAGAGCCGTTTGTCACTTTTCCTTTTCAGAATACGCTCTTTTACGCCTCTGTGATGTTCAGCACCGTAATCTTTATTGTCAAGGTAAGGCGAACGCACCGCCCCGGCGGCTCAGTGGTTATGGTGCTCGGCTGCTGGCCCGAAAGACGCGGGTTCGGTCCCGGCCACGGCAGTCGAATTTCGATGGAGGCGAAATTATAGAGGCCCATGTGCTGTGCGATGTCAGTGCACGTTAAAGAACCCCAGGTGGTCGAAATTTCCGGATCCCTTCACTACGGCGTCTCTCATAGCCTGAGACACTTTGGGACGTTAAAACCACAAAAATAATGGCGAACGCAGATATTTGGACTTCTGCGTTCAACAACAGACGTGTCGTGTGCATTAGTTGACGGTGTTTTGATGTCACAATTATCTGACTTGCTCGTTGAGCTGCGAAACTTCGCTGATCACCTTGCACCTGTTGTGCGAAGTGTATCGGCGCCATAGACCGAGCTGGTGCGTGCAGCTTAACCCTCCATCGAGTTCGCACGATTTCGATCACTCTGCCGCAGGGGCGATGAATATTCCTACTCAGATATGTGCGGCCGTCTGGGAGGTGTCTTGCTTTTAAGGCGACAGCGTTAACGAGCTCGTGACGCAAAAAAGTCGGTGTCGACGTTATTGGCGTTGTGGGCGTTGTAAGACGATAATAACAAATAAAAGAAAAAAAGCAGCGGCGATACGAGGAATCGAACTGAGGTCTATCAGACTGCGAGGCGAGCACGTGCAAGAACGCGCTACGAAGGCTTTTTTTTCTTTATTACTACGCGCTACGAAGGCTCGTTGCTTCGAGCTGAATGAAAGTGGACCTATTGATTGCGTTGTGGTCTTTGACTTCGTGAAGTGTCTTTGTGTACTGATGCGTACATGAGTAGTACCCTGGCAGCGCTTGAACACGCTGTCGCGTTCCACTCTTAAAGGCGAAGCTTAAGCTTCCTCCAATTTTTTAGTTGTTTCTAGCTTGAGCTTCGCGTGTGCCACAGGCTTGTTGGCCACGTCGTTACTGGCCGGCATATATGTTTCAATCGCGAACTGTTTATGCGTGCGTTAAGACGTAGCAAATTTCACACCTTAGCCTGCACGCTTGCGAATGATTACAGGGGTCTACCTTTTCTTGTAGCAAGCTTATGATTTCGACACCTGCCGGGATGCGAGCGCAGATTGCACGTGTAATATCCGTGAACGTAAGCCTCCCCGTTGACCGTGACGTCGTATTTCTCCACTTCATTTTTTGTACATAGGGTGTGACCTGTTATTTTTTGCAGCAACTGACCACGAAGCCAGCGAAAATAGCAGTTTGCACGATTTCATCTGGGCATTTTATTGGTGTTGTCGGAAATAGTAGCGAATGGACCACACAACTTTTTCGTTAACTTGGCTAAGCAGTAATTACGTACTCTCCATATAGGCACTCATTTTTTGACTATATGCCTAAGCTGTACTGCAATAAAAGAGTAAAGTTGCATTCATTTTCACTGCCGATACTAAACGTCGCACAGGCCGGCCTGCAGCTTCAAGGTGTTTTATAGTGAAGCGCATGCGCCATTCTTGAGCTGCTGAAAGTCGCCATCGCCTCTCCTGCAGGGCGGTGTCCTGTACGCCATCTACCAGATGTACACAAACTACGAACATCTGGTGGCCGACGACGCCTTTCAGGCCCCAGGAGTGAGAGGACCTCTGTTCGCCGCAGCGCCGCCCGTCGCCTTTAGGTTCGAACCGGGAAACCAGCAAGGAATCGCCGTGGGGACTCCCGTCCCGGCAGTCCCGATGACTCCTCCGCCACCGGCCCCGTACAGCGCCGCTCCCGGCTGGGCCCCTATGGCACCCGCCTACCGCGGGGCACCCCAGGTTCCGGGACAGCCATACTACGTGGCGTTTCAGCAACCGTGTTTTCCGGTTCAACAACCGCAGCCAGAGATGTATCCCGGAACGGATCCCAGGATAGCGTACATGCCTTACTACACGGATGCCGCATCGGCCCAAATAACGCTGGAGCCGCCTATAATGGTAACTCAAGGCAACGCGCCAGCACGTGCAGCAATCGAAGTCAATGCGGCTCAACCCCCAGTCTGTGAGCCCACAGCCCCTCAAGCAGTGGCACCTCCAGGGGCACCACCTCACGATGCTCAGTCTGAAGGAACGTCGTCCGAGGACACGCAAGTTACAGCACCGACAGCTCAGGGCACGACGGCTTCGGATACGCATGTTCAAACACCTGCCGAGCAAGCAACGTCTTCTCCAGATATGCAGGAGAAAGTCATTCTGGACGGGGATACAGCAGCAACGGCTACGTCACCTCCAGTTCCGACGGCTTCAGCGGCAGCTACGCAGCCTGAGACTGTTGAAAATACCACGTCCCAAACAGCGTCAGCTCGTGGAACACCTGTTTCGAGCAAGCACGTTCCCAACGCTGACGAACGAGATACGCAGGCTGAATCAAAGGCCGCTGTAGCGTGTGTTAGCCAGGAGCTGAAAACTGCAAGTGACCAGCCGGCTGACGAGGCAAAGCAGCAAAAACGTGGCTTCTTGAAGTAAGCCCCGAAATCCAAGGAAGACACGTAGAGGCGGGTGGTGCGTGCTGTGGGGATCTTGCTGTTCGGAGGTTGTTTGGAACGTCTGAGTACGAGTTGCAGTCAGCGGTATAGCGTGCACATCTACAGATGTGCCAGCGTCACGCAGTCTGCGTGATTAGAGTGACTTTCCGCAGTTGCGCTTAGTTGTTAAAAGCTTGGGAGGCAAAGGTTGGACTTCAATGTAATTAACAAATTATTCTGCGCTACGCTAGAATACGTGGGCTGTTTGTCAAGGGGGTCGCGGTCGAAAGGGGCCACTTTTGAGTAGATAAAGATAAGAATTCTACTACCACTGTGTGGACTTGAATTCTCAAAACGACGCACGAGTGTTGTAGCTTTAGTAGCCAGTGTTATCTCAAGTATGGATGCTTAGTTCTATGTACAAACGTTAGCGCAAGAAAAGACACATTCACAAGAAAGGTGGACAAGACAACGCGCTACTGACAACTGATTTTTATTGAAAGAAACACATAATATATAGGTTCACCGTCACACCACCTATCAGCTGCAGCAAACGTGAGAAAGATGAATAGGGTCATAAAAGCGATAAAAGACAAACTAAGTCGTGTTTTTAGTGTTTGTCTCTTATCGCTTTTATGACCCTATTCATGGAGGGGACTGACAAAGGTTAAAAATGTGCGGACATCAATGACATCTTTGGAAGTTAGAATTTCTATATATGAGCGCCGAAGTTTAGAAAAAACTAGAACGCTTCAAAAGAAAATTGGGACTTACGAACAATTTGGTTTAAGTCAGCTGATCATCTCTTTCTAAAGTAGACGGAAAAGTTAGGCAGCAGACAGAAGCCGAAGTACATTTGATATTTTGCTGCACATATGGCCCCTCTTATGACTTGACTGTGTTGGTTGGAGTAGAGGTCATGAGAAGGTCAAAGCTGCTCCTGACGAGGGATGAAATGGAAAAAAAAAACACTTGCGGAGGAAGCACATGTTAGAGTCCTTGCAGGAGCACAAATTGATCACACTTCTTCCTTTCCCGACAGGTCGAATATACATCGCTGGGATTTAAAAGGAACGTATTGAAAAGTAGTCGCAGATGAGCACGGCGTTTCAGTCCTAATAGATATACCAAAAGAAACAAACCGCCTTTAATGTGCAGATTCTCTCGCGACTGGATTCCTCCATGACGGAGTCTCCGGTTTGTTCACGGTGGGTGAATTCGGGCTATTTTCTCTTGTTTTTTCGTCCCGCTCCTGGTAAAAATTGTGCGCGATTCTCGAGAGTGTGATGTGAAAAAAAAAACAGGAAAACATTTCCCCGCTGTCTGAACAGAGCCACCATTTTCCTACACTGCTAAATGAAGTAATGCTTTTTGGTGGGCTAGTTGCTGTTTCATTCTCTTAAGGGTGATCAGAGTGACGTCAGGAACTAGTGCGCAGATCAAAATGCGCTTGCCGAGCACTCGGTATCCGCCGCACACAACATAAACTGGGCAGATGCACGTGTGATCGCGAAAGAAAGGGACAAGAAATCAGCACTCCATCTCGAATCGCCGATTATTCAGACGACAGCGCATACGCTTGCCTCCAAACTACGCCAGGTGCCCGGGTTCGCTCATGCGCCGTGTGAAAATAAAGACGCAGCTACGTTACGCCTCATTGTGAACAAGGCTTCCGTGGGGCAGCCGAAACGTCATCCCATCCTTTCTTTTAGTCGGCGCCTTCTATTTTCGTCATGAACCATACCGACCAGACGGCTTTCCGTCAGACACTAGGTTTCTAGACGAATCACATGGGTAGTAAATAAAGCAAAGAAAACTAGTAAATAGAACCCAAACCAATATTAAGACCGAAGAGTCGAAACTATAAGCAGCACGAGATAAAGTTTCATGTTGCGACAGCGGTGACCTAACACACGCTAGCAAGCGAAAGAAACTGCTTTTGGTCGGCGCCTTCTATTTTCGTACCAACTAGCCCAAGAGTCGATTCCTGATCAAACGCTGAAGCCTTACTAAATGACGCTGGAGCTATGATATTGAAGGCTACGAATCAGACGGGAGTCTCCCATCCAGTGGAATGGTATCTTATTACTGTCACATGAGGAACGGTTGTGGCCGATAGTTCTGTAAATTGTAAATGGGGGGGGGGGGGGGGGGGTGACATCCCAAAGGGACACATGAGGTTTGAGGACGTCGTAATGGAAGGCTGCAGGATAATTTAGAACACCTGGGGTTTCTTTAACGTGCGCTGACAAAATACAGCACAGGGACGATGTCAGTGCGCGTCTGGAGCACATAATTTGAGCGACTGCAACGTCATCTTGTGAAGCAGGTTGCTTATAGTTCTAAAGGATAAAAAAAATAAACACTGGTGCTGTCATACAGCAACTGTGAAGTTTGGTTTGGTTTATGGGGGTTTAACGTCCCAAAGCAATTAACTCAGGCTATGAGAGACGCCGTAGTGAAGGGCTCCGGAAATTTCGACCACCTGGGGTTCTTTAACGTGCACTGACATCGCACAGTACACGGGCCTCTAGAATTCGGCTCCATCGAAATTCGACCGCCTCGGCCGGGATCGAACCAGCGTCTTTCGGGCCAGCAGCCGAGCGCCATAACCACTCAGCCACCGCGGCGGCTTTTTTTTTCTTTATTGCATGGAAGAACTTCTGTAGAAAGGAGGAAACTTCAATCAGACTAGTTCGCGTCTCAAGTTACCGGGCTGCTTAATATGAGCCCCCCATAGCCCTAACTCACCACTGCATCCCCATCAAAACATCAAAATTCAGGGAGGCACACACAAGCATCTAGGCACGGCAGCCAGCTTGGAGGTTCGTCGCGAGCAGCATATACACTCCTCACCAACGCACACTGTTCCCGAAACACAGATTTGGACGATCTTGGTGTCTCGGCATGTCTGTCCATCATACGGCTTTTCCAAAGACTGAATAGTCCCATCAACACAAACACGTCATAAGGCACAACAGAGTTTTTGTCAACAGGCAGAAATCTAATAGTGTATGGTGTAATTTCAATGTCCTTCTTAAGAGTTCGTTGTAGTATGTCCCAAAAGAACATGGCATCACGGCACAGGATGAAGCAATGATCAATTGTCTCAGGCACGTTACACAGACGACAATTCACATTCCAGGGTACAAACATCCCCTTGTCATTAAGAAATGTCTTGACAGGCAGCGTCGCTGTGTGTAGTTTGAAAAAGAACGTTTTAGCGGCTGCCTGAATGCACATCCGCCTAACACGCTTGAGAACACTGATGTCCAAAGACCCCAGATAAGGCTGCCGATACAATGGTGTAGGGAACAAAGACTCAGTGAGAGCCTGGGTCATCTGCTTTCTCGAGAGGCTATACAGGTAATCTAAAGAGAAGCGCACAGTGAGAAAATTGAAACTGTCAGCAACCTCCTTAAGAAATCCCCATAAAGTCCCCTCACGAGCCTGCACAGTCGGTGCGAATAAGTAAGGCAAATGAAAACTAAGCCGCCTAATGATCACAGCTACCAGAAACGGGTCGTTTGCCGATTTGAAAAAGAAAAAACGGGAAACGAGTTGATGCACGAACAGGTGAACAAGGCCCACTCCACCACCCTCTAAGGGAAGGAACAAGTTGTCACGCCTCATCGGCTCCCATTGAGAGCGCCAAACGAATGCTGCAAATATTCTATGTATTGCTTGCACCTTCCTCCTCGCACAATGCAGGACTTTAAGGACATACGCGAGCTTTGCAAACAAAAAAATGTTACAGACCTGTGCCCTCGCAAACACTGAGAGTTCCCTACCCATCCAAGCCTGCGTTTGCCGCCGTAGAGTTACAGTTTGTGAATCCCAGTAGGCTGTACTGTTGAGAACTTGGTGCAGCGGAACGCCTAGGTACTCAAGAGGGCTACAGTTCCAGCATATACCACCGAACTGGCTTGGCCTAGATCCCCAATGACCCAACCAAAAGCCTTTGGATTTCTCTAAATTAAGAGCCGCGCCTGATACATCGCAGAACTGTTTAGTCAAGTTTAGAGCCTCGAGTACACTCTTTTTGTCAGAACAAAAGAGGGCGACATCATCAGCGTAAGCTAAAACTTTAACTTCACATTGAGCCAGAGAGAAACCGCGGATAGCTGCGCTGTTAATTATACTGAGACAGAGGGGTTCCAGATATAGGGCAAACAACAATGGAGACAGTGGACATCCTTGACGAACAGATGCTTCTAGTGGTACTGGTTTCGTTAGCTCCTGATTAACAATAACCCTTGTATAGGAGTTCTTATAGCACAGCCTTATGCCTTTGAGCAAGACGTCACCAATATTTGCATACTCCAAGACCGCGAACAAGAAATCGTGCCGAACTTTATCAAACGCCTTAGCCAAGTCAATTTGAATCAGAGCTACTTGGCCTATCTCATCTGATACTGTCTCTAATACTGAACGTGCAATATGGATATGTGTTTGAATACTGCGGCCTCTAATACCACAGACCTGATGCGGACCTATCAAGTCCATAATGACGAGCTGCAGACGACTGCTAAGAACCTTGGCAAAAATTTTGTAATCAACATTGCAAAGGGAAATTGGACGATATCCCTCAACAGTTTTCAACCGATTAGTATCTTTGCTTTTGGGAATTAATATTGTGTGCCCAGAATAAAAAGTGGGAGGCAGGACACCCACATCATAAGATGCTTTGAAAACTTCCATCAAAACAGGCACTAGGCAAGGCGAAAATGTTTTATAGAATTCGCTAGTAATACCATCTGGCCCAGGAGATTTCTGGCTCTGCAGGGCAGAAATGGCTGATTGAATTTCATCCAAAGTGATAGGTCCCTTCACTATAGCACACTTCTCATCATCAAGTCGAGGGAAGTTTCCGAGCAAGGAACTGTAATCGAAACCCTGACTTGGATCTTCGCAACTGCCAAACAGCTTCCGATAATAGTCGAAGAAAGCAGCAAGAATACCAGGCGCATCACTGTATGTGCAATCACCATACTGAATTTCCAATATTTCCTTCGCAAGAGCATTCTCTCTTTCATCACTCAGGGCCCGACGAGAAGGTTGCTCATCAAGAAACCTTCGGGACCTAGATCGTATCAAGGCCCCCTTATATCTGTCTGTCGCAAATTGTTGAAGCTGTGCTTTTACGTTATTAATCTCTTCGAGATAGGCACCCGGGCTTACCCTCTCTAGCTCATGTAGCTCCGTTAGGGTGCGCCCAAGCTCACGAAGGTGGTGTCTCTGCAGGAAAGCGATTCTTGCTGAGGCCTCAATTGCCAAGTTTTTGATCTCCTGTTTAAACAAGTCCCACTTTTGAAAAATGGAAAGATCACGGCGTGACCATACGTCCTTCAAACAAGTAGGTACAGCACGCTGAAAGATTTCGTCTGAGAGCAGACAGTTATTCATCTTCCACAACTCCCATCGAGGGTGAAGTACATGCCGAGTGTACTTTCCTATCTGAAGAGACACCATACAGTGGTCACTGAAGAAAATGGGCCGCACCCAGTAGCCAAACACACTTGCTAATGCGTCAACAGAAACGTAAATTCTGTCAAGGCGAGCATTAGAGGAAAACTGAAAATGAGTGAAATGTATACTGTCGCCTTTTTCCTGCCCCACATCCACAAGACTATATTCAGAAACCAAATCGGTAAGTAATGCAGCACTATGGTCGTATCTCTTACATACCACTGAACGGTCCTCATCCCTACAAACGCAATTAAAATCTCCCAACAATATAATTTTGCGGTCCGTGCACAAATGTTCAACTAATGACAGAAAAAAAAGCCTTCTATCGCGCTGCTTTGTGGGGGCATAAACACAAATAATCCGCCACTGTACACCTGAAATTGTGAGATCACAGCATATAAGTCGCCCCTCGTCATCTATGCAATAAGACATGGCTGTCATCTCTAGCGTGTTCGCCAGGAATAGCATACAACCTCCGGATAAGCCTCTCGCGTGGCTAACAATAATGCTGTATTCCGACAAAAAAGGCTCAAGAGCAGCTGCTGTCTCTTCATCAGAGGACAACTTTGTTTCCTGGATAGCGGCTACACACACACTCCATTTCTTTAAGAGATGCCGTACCTGCTGTTGCCTCCTACGATTACGCATCCCCCTAACGTTAAGGGTAGCGACTTGATATGCTGCGACGCTCGCCATTTTGGTGCCAGTCTTAACAAACGCCATCCCCTGGAATGTGGTGGCCCGCCGCCAAATTGGCGGCCTCTCGGGCAGACATCGCCCTCCTCTTTAACACCACCCT
>JARKHS020007247.1:137500-204142 GCA_030143305.2 Amblyomma americanum | reverse complement strand
AATTTTGATGTTTTGATGGGGATGCAGTGGTGAGTTAGGGCTATGGGGGGCTCATATTAAGCAGCCCGGTAACTTGAGACGCGAACTAGTCTGATTGAAGTTTCCTCCTTTCTACAGAAGTTCTTCCATGCAATAAAGAAAAAAGTGCATTCATGGCCTAGGGGTAGCGTATCTGACTCTCAACCTGTCGGTCAGGGGTTCGATTCCGAACTAATTATATCAAATTTATTTTCAGCCCAATTACGTTCCTTTGTAGACTTACATGTCATAATGGCATTTGAGACATGTGGCAATGCTTTAATGAAGCTGTATTTATGGTTAATCAATTTCAATTCCACACCTCCGCGTGTGACGTCATGACCTCCTGCCTGATACGGAGTTTCTCTACAGAACGCCGACGGACTATGCCAGGCTTTTCAAAACAGCGCACAAGAAATGGGCATTTAAACTTTATTCAGTGGAGCACAGCAACAAAATACATCGTAAACTTACAATATTGCCACAGCTGCACCCACACAGTTTGTAATATTGGCTGACCTGCCAGAAGCTTCTATAACAGCAGAAAAGCCACAGTAACAAATCTAAAGGTCTAGTGGCACATATGATTAGGACATCAAAGTAAAAAAGACAACAATAAATTCACTTTATGTTGAGGAAAATTTGAAATAATGTGAAAGAAACCTGACTTCCAAAAAACTGATGCAAAGCAATAAAAATTATGAGTTGAGTAGAATGAACTCTTTCTAAAGGGCAGCAGATACAACATTCATGCCTATGTCACCTCTTACCTGTTGCATTAGTGCCAGCTCAAAAATTTCCTTCGCCAACTTCTCCTTGGCACTTTTAATGTGTTCTATGGCTCGAATTGGGCAACGCAACCCGCAAAGCAACCACAGCCAATGCATACAGAACATTCTTTACATTTCAAAAAGGTTTCGCCACTGTATTTCAATTGTAAAGGCACTCGGGCTACACAGCTTGCAGGGCGCCCTGAAAATGATGTGCTCATCCAGGCTTTTCTGCCACCATAATTAATGGGGAAAGAGTCAGTGGGCATAAGGAAAACCATAACCTTTCTTTTATTTATTTTTTCGATGCACTGGTAACAATTAGCACAATCTGCGCTCCTTTAACAGGCACTCTAGAACCACCATGAGCACCAATACAAGGAAACTTGCTTTCTTGAGAATTGCACAAGCACACCCCAGCTGAATAAGTTCATTGGTTCCAACTGGAATTTTTGCATTTGGGGCCAGTTAGGTTTTCGGACACCAATTGGACGTGCTTCCAATTGGTTCCAACTGGTTTCAGTGGCGTCAAAAAACAATTGGTTCCAACTAAAACCAATTAGATTTTCTCCCAGGACCATTGGGGAACATTCTACTTTGTGCCAACCTTTTACAGGGAAACTGATATTATGAGAGTTGCACACTGTTAGGGAAGTGAAGCTAAACAACCATCACAAAAGCATTGCACACAAGCAACATAAGCTCTGTATATATGCACAGAACACACTTCTGCTTCCTACTGCTGGAGCCAGTGACGCTTGTTCATTGAGCGAAATTATTTCATTTACTCACACCCGCGGTGGTAGTGGAAATGGTGAAAACAATTCAGCAGGTAAAGCGGCTAATATCTTTTCAGTAAAAACCTCTTTAGTTCACTGCTGTATGTCAATAATGAGCAACATGTAGCTGTGACACTGGCCACCTGAAACCACTGCAACCCATTGGAATGTTCAATTGAAATCTCAAGAACCAATTGTATTTATCCAATTGGACAAGCTGCAGCCAACTGGAACCCAGTAACTCCAATTGGCTCCAGTTAATACCAATTGGCAAGACAAGTTGGACAAGCTGCCGCCAATTGGAACCCAGTAACTTCAATTGGTTCCACAGAATACCAGCTGGAATTCCAACTGGAACCAGTGGACTTTTTCAGCTGGGACGTTTCCCTGTATAGCTGCTCGCAGAAACTGGGCACGGTTTGTTAAAGATATTGTGCCGGCAACTCATCGAAACCCACCAGTACCACAGCTGCTAAAGAGTATGGGATGAAATTTCAGTTTTAGACACCCTGCAAGCACCTCAGCCTCTGTGCACGTTACAAATGAGGAAGACATGAAACATGTCTGTGATCCATTACAGTGGCTTTGTGGCTTTAGATTTCAGCTGTTAAAACCCGAGACCATGGGATCAAATTCCATGCATGCTGGCTGCTTTCCAATAGACGTAAAAAAGAAAAATGCCACTGTGCTCTGCAATACCAGTGTAGTCTAAAACACTGCAGTGACCCTGATAGCCCACATGCAGTTCCCAGATGCTAAACACCACAGTCCTAGCTGTTTTTGCATGGAATGAAACGCATTTGCATGTTGTCTGCACAAAAGCCATAATTCACAATCCCTGAACTGTTGATGTGTTTACACAAGAAAAACCAGTCATTGCCTCTATAACCAGTGTAAGACACCATGCAGCATCAGTCTTTTCTAGCCCTGGTGCACTTTATTTATTTATTTACAATACTGCCAGTCCCATCAGGGACCATAGCAGGTGGGCGAACAAAAATGACAAACATGATAAAAATTTGAGCCGTGCACTTTGGAATACAAATCAAACACACGTGAATAGAAAGGAACAAGAAAAATACAAGAAAAGGTAAACATTAGCAAGGAAAAAGAAAAATACATGTCTAGGAGTCGGGTAGAGCATTGCCATAAGGAATTCAATTAGAGCACATGGGAACACAGCAGCGGAAAAAATAAGACTTTCTTCACAATTAATTAACAATCTAATGAAGTGATGAGAGGCGGTTGAGTATGTCAGTGAAACTGCTTTATTCGTTAATTGATAATGATTCTATCCGTGACGTGAACTGAGATAATGTGGTTGCAGGTATGATTGAGGGATCAAGGCGATTCCATTCTCTGATCACGAGGGGAAAGTACGAATACATGAACGTGTCGTTATGGCATGAGTATTCTGTTATCGCGGCTGCGTGTTTATGCCTCGACGGGCGTGATTGCGAGAAAGATATGTATTTTGATACGTCTATCTTGTAGTAGTTGTGCATCAGGTGAAATAAAAATTTTAGTTGTGCTTGTTGCGCTCTTGATGATAGCGTCTCTAAACCCGAAATAGCCGCGAGGTTAGTTGGTGAATCTGTGCGCTTATATTTGTTGTGTATAAACCGCAATGCTTTACGCTGTACTTTTTCTAGTTTTGTTACATTAGTCACTGAATGGGGGAACCAAACTGTGTTAGCGTATTCTAAAACTCGTCGGACGAAAGTAGTATATGCGAGAAGCTTTGTCGATGTGGGTGCAAGGCGCAGACATCTTCGAAGAAAAAATAGTTTGCGTAATGCTTTCGAGGTTATGCTAGCAATGTGCGCGTCCCATCTGAGGTCAGAAGTTAGTGTGATGCCTAAGTACTTATGCTGGTGAACTTTCGTCAGTATTCTGCCATTAACAAAGTACGGAAAATCATAAGGTTGCCTTTTTCTTGTTACCGTCATGCAAACAGATTTAGTCGTGTTTACCGTCATTTGCCATGTTTTGCACCATTCGGTTATTTTGTTCAATGAATCGCTGAGTGAAATGTGGTCTTCGTAGCTGTTAATTGTTTTATAGATAATGCAGTCATCGGCGAAGAGTTTGATGTTAGAATCGATATTGTTGGTTATGTCGTTGATGAAAATTAAAAATAACAGTGGCCCCAACACGGATCCTTGAGGTACACCTGATATGACGGGTACTGTCGCAGATTCCATGTTCTGAAACAGTACGAATTGTGTGCGGTTTGATAAGTAATCTGATATCCAATCTAAAATTTCTCCATCCCCGATGGCACCCCGTAACTTTGCTATTAATTTGTTGTGGCAGACGCGATCGAATGCTTTAGAAAAGTCCAATAATATAATGTCAGTCTGGCTACAGTTATTGATGGCGAATGCAAGGTCATGCACAACCTCTGTAAGCTGTGTGACGGTTGATAGCCCATGACGGAATCCATGTTGGTTTGGAGATAACAGATTGTGTGTATCAAGGAAGTTTGTTAGGTGTTGAAGGATGATGTGCTCGAGCATCTTGCAAGCCGTGCTGGTGAGAGATATTGGTCTATAGTTCGATGGTAATGTGGTGTCTCCTGTTTTGTGTATTGGTATAATCTTTTCCTTCTTCCAGTCGTCCAGTAAAGTTGATGACTCGAGAGATTTACGAAATATTAGACCCAAGTATCTGCTGCACCATTCTGCGTATCGTTTCAAGAAATCGTTTGGGATATTGTCTGGTCCGGGTGATTTTTTAGGGTCAAGCGTGAGTAATAGACTAAAAATGCCGGCATCTGATATGATTAAAGGGTCAATGCGTGATGTTTGATTGCCGTAAAAGTCCGGGAGATTACCGTCATCTTTTGTGAAACTTGAGTGAAAAAACGTGTTGTACGCATTAGCATTGTTAGCTCTATCTTCTGGAGACAAGTCAGATAACGGGTTCTTAGTTGGACGGAAATGGTTCCAAAATCTATGCGGGTTGTTTGTCAGAAAGTTAGGCAGTGTTACATTAAAGTAGTGTTTCTTGGCCCGTTTGCCTATCTCTGTGAACTTCGCGATTGCGCACGCTAGTTTTGTCGTTTTAGAAGGACATGAACCATGATTTTTGATAGAAATACGCAACCTTTTCACATGACGTTTAGCGTGGATAACATCCCTTGTTACCCATGGACTGTTTCTTTGTGGACGCTTAGTTTTTAGTGGAACATGATTAGTTATGCAGTGTGAAACCATAGTCTTTAAATGAAGCCAAACCCTGTTAATATTGATTGACGGGTCGGAGACCATTTCACTGAATGCTTCAAATTCATGTGCGAGGTAGGTTAATATGCTGGCATTGTCAGCCTTATCGAAGTTCAGTGTTGTCTTTACATCGGATCGTTTTTGTATTGAGCAGTCTAGAGGTAACAAACATAATGGTATGTTGTGATCAGAGATGCCTTCGATGATTTCTGTCTGCGCTTGGTGTACTGGAAAGTGATCACTGATTAGTATAAGATCGAGTATATTGTTTGCTGATCCTTGCTTGCGCGTTGGTTCTAGGATAATTTGGTGGAGATTAAAGGAGAGCATTAAGTCAAAAAGAGCTTCTGAAGATGATGATGTGTGTTGCATAGTTATCCAGTCCACGTCCGGAAGGTTAAAGTCACCCATGAGAATGATTCTAGTGCTGCAAGCATATTGTTGAAGGAAGTCATGAATGACAGAAATGCACTCATCTCCTGAAGAGGGACTCCTATACAAACAGCCTACACAGACAGTAGTATTGTTGCAGAGAAGTCTGCAGAATACGCTTTCAGCACCCGACACATCTGGGAGCATAACAAACGGCAGGGTTTTCTTTATCAAGAGAGCCACACCACCGCCACGGGAGTCTCGGTCTTTCCGAATGACTGAGTAGTTGGGTGGTGCGATTTCATGACTCGAAATTTCTGGTGAAAGCCAAGTCTCCGTGACGGCAACAATATCAGGTTCCCGATCAATTAATAAGTTTTCTAAAGATTCTACTTTGTTTACTATGCTCCTTGCGTTTACATTTATGATGGTCAGTGCTTTAATCGTGCTCTTCCCCGTGTCGTTGGTGGGCTCCTTTTTTCGACTGTCTCCTCCTGCTCTTCGTTTTTTTTCAGCGGAACTTTGTCGTTCGTTTCATGATCCCAAACAAAGGCGCAGCTGTTTATAAATAATTTGTCGAAGGCAAGCGAAACTTTGTCCCCTTTTTGTCGATTTTCTTTGGCACTGTTCCAGTTTTTTTCTGATTTCTCGAATTCTCGGAGAGAAATCTTCCCCAATGGCATATTTCGTGTCTTTGTCAACATGCAGCAAAATGTATGGTTGTAGTCCACAGCAGAAAAGTATTGCAGTCACTGGACAAGCTAAAGTTGGCCGGCAAAATTCTTGATACATCAATAATGCAGAAGCCAGGAAGCCGCATGTATATCAATGTATAATACCCTCCTCCTCACACAAAATTAGACACCCAGGACGCTATCTCCTGGCATCAGATCGAGACGAACACTGTCCCTAATTTCTACAATCTTCACCTCATGCACCCAACACTATACCCTGACACATGGCCATGGTGCCAGGCCCGCCCAACACTCTTCCACAT
The DNA here is from genome assembly GCA_030143305.2 of Amblyomma americanum. NCBI lineage: Eukaryota > Metazoa > Arthropoda > Arachnida > Ixodida > Ixodidae > Amblyomma > Amblyomma americanum. The sequence goes on along the minus strand of JARKHS020007247.1, from coordinate 197,979 downwards.
TTTGTGGGGATGCGAGGCGAAACCGAACCACTTACAGACGCAGTACTACACGTCATTTCAGCTTTGGGAGGTGATGCTGACGAGTGATCGTATCGAGGACCAAAGAGCCCTCATAAAGCAGGTCCATCTGACAGCTCAAGCCAGTGGAGCCCTGCAATGAGGACCCCCCCTACAAGCCTCAAGAAACATTTCTCTGATTTTAACCTTTAAAATTTACCTGCTCACCTACTGCTGTGTTTCATGCAAAAGAAAAAAGATTATGCTTCTCAAGTGCTGGCAATTTCTGCTGCTTAAGTTATTTTGAGCTTTTCTTATGATGAATAGGGACTATTGTTGAATTTTTCAGTAGGTTATCTGTTTACTTGTGAAATGTGCTGTGTGATACGTAGGTATCAATCATATCACATTCCTGCTGTTAACGAAGCTTCTCGGCATGTGTAGTCATTTCCTGAGAAGGATGTTTCCAACAAGCATTCAGTTTTGAGCACTTGATTTATCCCATCTTGTTCTCAGTCTGTCTGTCTGTGTTATGTTTTTCCCATGTTTCATCAACAAGTACAAAACTTTCACTTTCCTAAATACATTCCAAAGCAAGTTTTAAATGCTTCATAGTACTGCTTTATCACAAGCAGAAAGGTGGTTTTTATGTGACAATACCCTGAGCAACTCTTCCAAGGAGCCCGACCTACTCGGTGCTAAAAATTATACCCAGGCATAAAAAGGAAAATCAATCTCAGTCATTACCTTCTGCAGATGCATAACCATGACACTGAGCACTCTGACGGTATCATTAATATTCTTCCCACTCTACCAAATATACTCACTGCGATATGACAAGAAGTAGATGCCAGCAGCAAAGGGTCTCTGATACTTCTAGCACACATGTGCAGACTCCTTTCAAGAAGTTTGGTACGACTGGAATACTTAATGAAGAGTGTTTGGTGTCAAAATGGCTCATGCACCAATTTCAATGCATATTCATTCACACTACGTGAGAACCTGCTAGAGCAGGAAATTTTTCAGGCTTATTCTTATGCACCTAGCTAATGTGTTCTTCACATGTTAAAGGGAAACTTAAACAGTGTCTACCAAGATGTGTTCTTCACACGTCAAAGGAAAACTTAAACAGTGTCTACCAAGATAAAAAAAATACTGATAGGTATTGCATCACCTATCATCTTTGCACAAAAATTTTTAGCCTAGCGCATCAAGCACCTGAGATAATGACGATTAAAAACAGCCTTCGCATTTTCCCTCTCAACTCATACAGCAAACAGAGCGAGAAAAAAATAAAGATTACAGTTTAGCACCCCACTCTGTCTATGAAACCGTCACACAGGCAAACAGATTCAGTTGTTTACTTGATTTTTTTTTTGCCGCTCACTCTCCTGCCATGTCTGACAATACAGGAGATTATGGAAAGGGAGATACCGCAATTTCTAGCTGGCCATTCACCACGCCTTCCTTGCTGAGTGTTTATGCAAGCCAATGACAGCTCATTATTCCTGATGTAACGTGCGCTGCATCATGTAGCGTGCGGGGATTCAAGTGAAAGCCTGGCACTGCAGGTAGCTCTTACGCGCAGAAGCGGGAATTTGAAAAAAGTGCATCATGGAAAATCTTAAGGTTTCCTCTTCCTGCGGTGTTGACAACATTAATTCGAAGTTTTTAATTAATACAAAGTACTATTGTTCCATAATTCTTACTAGATTGTTTGAGCAGTCTCTTGTAACAGGTTGTATTCCCAATGATTGGAAAATTGGGAAGGTGATTCCACTGCATAAGTCCGGAAGTAAACATTCTCCTGATAACTTTAGACCTATATCACTCACTAGTATTCCGTGAAAGATCATGGAACACGTCATATATTCTCATCTCATCTCTTATTTAGAATCTAACTCCTTTTTCAGCATTGCCCAGCATGGTTTTCGTAAGTCTTTTTCATGCGAAACTCAGCTTATATGTTTCACACATGACCTTCATTGCATCCTTGACCACGGGTCTCAGGCAGATTGCATATTTTTGGACTTCTCGAAAGCGTTTGACACTGTTTCACATGAGCTTCTCTTTCTTAAATTAAGCAATCTTAACATAGACCCTAATGTCCTTGCATGGCTACAATGCTTTCTTTTTAACAGTTCACAATTCGTAACAGCGAACAATATAAACTCTCATTCTTTGCCTGTCCGTTCCGGCGTGCCTCAGGGGTCAGTTCTTGGGCCCCTCCTTTTTCTCATCTATATAAATGACTTACCAGCTAACATTTCTTCTTCAATTAATCTTTTTGCCGATGATTGTGTTATTTACCGCGAAATTAAAGATGGTAATGATGTCTCTTGTCTTCAATCCGATATTAGCAAGGTTCTTGACTGGTATTTTACTTGGAACATGCAACTAAACAATAATAAGTGTAAACATGTACGCATTTCTCGTCTCTCTAATGCCCCTTCTTCTTATCACATTAACAACCTGTCTCTCGAAACCGTGTCATGTTATAAAAATCTGGGTGTTTACGTTTCTTGTAACCTGTCTTGGAAAACTCACGTTGAATACATAATAAATAACGCTGATCGCATGCTTGGGTACCTTCGCAGAAATTTCTCACGTTCATCTACTTCAATAAAATTATTACTTTATAAAACATTGGTTCGGTCCAAGTTAGAATATGCTGCATCTGTCTGGAGCCCTGGCATCGATTCACTCGTTTCAGATTTGGAAGCTGTACAGAACCGCGCATGCCGTTTCATTCTTTCTAATTATCACCGAACAAGCAGTGTAACCGCCATGAAATCAAGTTTGTCCCTACCACTTCTTTCCCACCGCAGATCAATAGCCTCATTGTGTCTCTTTCATAAAATTTACCACAACAGCTTTCTCAATCCTAAGTTACTGTCTAGACCATGTTACATATCAGCACGCGTTGATCACCGTCATAAAGTTGGAATCCCATCTTGTCACACCAAATGTTTTCATGACTCATTCATACCCCGAACTTGTGTCAGCTGGAATCACCTTCCCCACGACATCGCAGGTATTTCCGATAACAATGCATTTCGTAAAGTCCTTAATGTTTCTTTCTGAGTATGTGTCGTTTATTACTGTATAAAAATTGCCTTTTTACTGTCTACACACTGTTTTAATATATCCCCACTGCATTCTAATCTTATTGCCTTCCTGTGTTTTCACTTTTTATGTATTCCTGGTTTATTTTTGTTTTCCGTCCTTGTTGTTGCTGTTTAGGCTGAATTTTTATGTATTCCCACTCCCCTCTGTAATGCTTTCGGGCCCTGAGGGTACAATAAATAAATAAATAAATAAATTATTGGCTCACTTCCGAGGACTTGTAGGCGGCATGCACATTAGGTGACATTTACTCTACACAATGCATGCATGTAATAGTTAATTTACAAAATATTAACAGCCGTTTTCCTACATTATATACAAACAAATAAAAAAAGTACGCCATTACACACTCAAAAGATATTTGCCAAATTGGAAAGATGACCAATTAAATCAGAAGAAATGTCTCTGGCACCCAATAAAAGCGCACTAAGCATGTTCACAGGGCAACTCGGGAGGTTTTTTCAATACTTTGAGTTACTTATCAAAACACATTCCTAAAGGTTACCTGTCTTCGGCATAAGAAACCGATTTTCGAAATACCAAGTATAACTATTTTAAAAGAAATAAACAGCAAACCAAATGACGACAGTATTCATAAAATTCTTTAGACAACCTTATACTAGCCTCATGGCGCGTTCACACTTGGACTTTCGGCGGCGAGAGCGAGTGGAATCCGCTGCCGCGGCGAAGATTCCACCGAAATACCCAGCGGAAAGGCCGATCGGTCCAGGACCGAATTCTGCCGCCGGAAAAAAGATCCGCCGAATCTCGTCAGCTAATAGGAAGGCGAGTACCCGCGGCGACAAACATGGCGGCGCCCTTTGATGCAGGATGCCTCGCTTCGGACTGAATTCGTCACTGTTACTGCCTTTTTCAGCGCATTCACTGGCCATAAAAGAGCCAGCGGTCTTACGCTTTGTCTTATCTCGCCCATAAGAAAACGTTTGAGCGATAAATTTGCTTTAATTTTTATTTCGGGTGACAATTCTTTCCCTTTTAGGCTTAAGAGGGGCGTCGGTTTATTGAAAACAATGATTCCTCTCCTAACCACCAGATGGCGCCACTAGGCGTCTAAAAAAAATGAGAATGTTAGAAATGGCGTAACGTCCGACAAAATAGCTGCATTTAGCGTACGCAAGCGTGCATACGGTTTTGGTATGTAGACAGCATCGATTAACCTCTTGCCACATCTGTGTACGTTGTGAGCAGACGGCACACACACGATCAGCGACGACGCGGTGGCCGGGAAGTGTGAACAAGACAGCATTTCGGCGGCCACGGATTCCGCTCCCTCTCGCCGCCGAATGTCCAAGTGTGAACGCGCCATAAAAGTTTGATTTTGATGTGGAGTGGGCAGTAACATGCGATTTACGTTCGCGACATTGCAAATGCACTGTTACTCGCAGAAATCACCTGAACTGAGGCCATGGAAATAGAAAACTCTAAAATCGATTTGCGCAGGAATGAATTCCCACACAGCTGCCAAACTTGGCACAAATGATCAGGATGCAGAGGAAAACCTACAGTAAAAGCATCAGAATACATGAATCTCGAAAACCCCCCGAAGTCGCCCTTTGTAAACTGTACAATTTAATGTCCCAAAGCAATACATGAGCTATGACGAACACAGTATAGCATACCTCAGCAGAGAGTGTCGTGTTGTGTTGGGTTTAATGGCACATAGGCAACTGCGGCCATCATGCGTCAAGAACAAGGTATAAGAAAAGTCTTTTGTTAAATGTTATATAAATATAAGAATCGTCCCTGGTGTAGAGGCCCTCAAACCTTAATACTACCCAGTAAACACATACACAAATTTTAGAAATGGTTACTAGTAAAAGCTTTAAAAAGGGCTGGGTAACCTCAGTAGCTTTCCATGGCTGCGCAAGGATATCGAGGCTCCCAACCAATCAAAATTAAAGCCTCAGCCTTCTTCTCAGGCATGAGAAAGTGGCTGAGGTGTACTAAAATTCGAACAAACCACTGGGTAAAAAGTTTATAGAGTCTCTTGAGAAATCACGTTTCGTAAAGAAAGCTAAAAACACATGATATATCAACAATTGCATTATCTCCTAAAAGCAGTGCAGGATGAAAAGGGATGTATTTATTATAAAACTGAGTAAAGTACTTTTCATTTAGTTTTTCCAGTTTCGCACAAGAAATCAAGATGTGGTTAATCGTAACTTCATGTCCACATTTTTCACAAACTGGTTGATCTTGTTTTGTCAGCAGGAAATTGTATGTGAGGTGCGTGTGTCCTATACGATGACGGCAGATAATCACTGGTTCCTGGTGGGTGCAGGACTTCCATTCACTTATAACTGGTTTTACATTGTGTAGTTTGTTTTTTACTTTGATGTCCCACGTGGACAGCCATTTCTGTCTTACGCTACGATGTATTAAGTTAATGCAATCTTTTAGTGGCATATCTACATTCTTGATTTGCTTGTTACGTGCTTGAGCAGTGCAGAAGTCTGCTCTCTCGTTGCTTCTAATTCCGATATGACTCAGCACCCAGCAGGGTTTTAGGTTTTGTCCTTTACCTGTGGCTATTACTATGCTGTGTATGATATCACCAAGTATAAGAATGACTGCGTTTCTAGAGTGGAGAGCTGTAAGTAAGCTTAGGTAGTCTGTGTAAATAATACTGTTTGCGAGGTACTCTTTTACTATTTGTTCAATGGCTACAGACACGGCGTAACATTCGGCAGTGAAGATTGATGCACACTGTGGTAGCCTCACTATATAATTGCAATTCCCTTGTACGACTGCATTACCAACGTAAAAATCTGTTTTTGAGCCATGTGTATAAAAAGCCGTGCAAGTACTGTATTTTTCCTGGAATGCAAAAAATTCTTGTATTATATGCTGTGGTGGAGTTTGTTTTTTGCCGAAATGTGCAAGAGTGAAATCAGAGATTTCCGGGAAATTGTACCATGGCGGCAGTGGATCTCGTCTTCTAGCAATGCCAGGCAATGTGTCCAGTACGCCGAGATTTTCGCACATCTCTTCAAAACGCAAGAGCAGTGGCCTGGTACTTTGCGGTTTGTTGTGAAACAGTATTCTGGAAGGGCCCTTTGTGACTATTTGGCGGCAGATGTGTTTACGTAGCGAATGGATTTTTAGAACGTAGGCACACGTGAGCATCATTCTTCTGTCTGTATGTGACGGTTCGTTCGTTTCCACATACAGACTGTCTATGGGCGATGTCCTGTATGCACCAGTGCAAAGACGCAAGCTTAAATTATGTACTGGATCTAGCCTTTTAAGGTACGATGGCCTCGCTGATCCATACACTATATATTCGTAATCCAGGGTGGCGCGGACTACAGAGCGGTAAATTTGTAAGAGACATTTCCTATCGGCTCCCCAGTGTTATCTCGACAACACTTTGAGCATGTTTAGGGATCGAGAAGCTTTCTTTTTCAACGCATTTATGTGAGGTAGGAAAGTGAGCTTTCTATCAAATGTTACAGCAAGAAATTCATGCTCATTTTTCACTGGTAGCTCTATTTCGTTCAGGTGTAGGGTGGGATCTGTATGTATGCCTCGTCTGAATAAGAACAAAATTGCCACCGATTTCTGTGGGCAAAACCGGAAACCATTTCTGTCTGACCATGTTTCCAGTTAATTTATTGTTATTTGTATTTGTCTTTCACATGTTGATACATTGGAGGATGTACAAGCTATTTGAAGCTCGTCCACATAGACCGAGTACATAACGGACCGGATCATTTTCGTAAGAGAGTTCATTTTCACAACGAAGAGAGTTGTGCTTAAATGCACCCCTGAGGTACTCCGTTTTCCTGAATGAAATTTCTCGAAAGGGATGTACCCAGGCGGACATGAAATGAACGGTTAGATAAGAAGTCTTTTAGGCAGTTCAAAATTCTTCCTCGGATGCCAAGCTCGGCAAGGTCTTGAAGAATCCCAAACCGCCAGGGCGTATCGTATGCCCTTTCTAAATCGAAAATACAGCGAGACAGTGTTGCGTATGAATGAAAGTTTCTCGAAGAGTATTTTCAAGACGGACTAGGTGAATTGTTGTGCAGCATCCCTTTTTAAAACCACACTGATGGGCATCAAGAAGTTCACAGGATTCAAGGAAAAACGTTAATCTTATATTAAGGACACTTTCAAAGGATTTTGCGAGGCAACTAGTCAGGGCTATGTGTCTATAACAACTAGGGGAGGTTGGGGGTTTTTCACGTTTAAGGAATGGTACAATAATAGCTTTTTTCCAGGCTTCGGGTATTTTCCTTGATACCCATACTTCGTTAAATAATCTTAAAAGTGCCTCTACAGCTGGCTTAGAAAGATGGGCAAGCATTTCATAGTGTATATGGTCGGGTCCTGGAGCAGTTTTCTTACCGGCAGACAGTACAGTGTTGATTTCTTGGAGTGTAATAAGACTATTATATTTTTCATTAGTACCTCCACTTGTGGGGAGCCTTTGTTTTTCGGCTATATTTCTGTATTTAAAGAAATGACTGCGTATAGTAAGCTGAACCGGAAACTACAGCGAAATGCTCCCCCGATATGTCTGCCTGTTCCTCTAAGCTCGTTTGTGTACCGGGTGTTGTGAGAAGAGGAATTGTGAAAGGTGAGTAGTGGCCATTTAATTTTCGAACTTGCTGCCACATTTTTTTTATGTGGTTGAGCGGTTTATAGCAGAGACATAAGTTTGCCATGATGTTTTCTCGGCCTTGCGCCGGATACGCCTCGCATGTGCTCTCGTCTTTTTGAAAAAAATAAGGTTCTCATGAGTTGGGTATCTGCGAAAGACTCCCCAGGCTTTATTCTGCACTTCTTTTGCCTCCTTGCATTCTCGTGTGTACCAAATTTTGTGGTTCTGGCGCACCACTCTGGTGGATTTAGGAATTGATACATGTGCATCAGAAAGAATGCATGTTGTGAACATTTCATTTATCTCATCTATGCTGTGGTTTTCTAAAATTATATCCTGTAATCTTGCTTTTTTTAAACAATGCCCAATCAGCTAAATGTAGTTTCCGACGCTGCGTTTTTGTTGGAATAACTGTTGGCGAGGATGACTGACCTATTATAACATGGAGATGATCGCCTCCATATGGATTGTCTAAAACACTCCAGTTAAAATCGCTACAAACAGACGGTGAACTAAAAGACAAATCTAAAACACTCATTCTTCCCGAGGATGGGGAACAGTATGTGGGTTTACCCGAGTTCAGCAAACAGACGTTAGTGGATAGAATAAAATCCTCGATGAGCTGCCCTCTAGCGTACGTTTTCTCACTTCCTCAAAAACGAGAATGTGCATTAAAGTCGCCAACTACCAGGTATGGCTCTGGTAGCTGCTTTAAAAGGCCCTCTAAGTCAAGGATTGTTATTTTCAGCTGTGGCTCAATATATAAAGAGCACACTGTAATCGTTTTATGTGCAAGCAGAGTGCCTGCTACAGCCTCAAGTCTTGTTTTTAGTTTAAGCTCACTAGCCGGGACACCGTTTTTCACTATAATTGCCACGCCTCCTGACAGCCTGCTCGCCTGTTCTCGGTTGCGGCGGAAAACAGCATAATTCTTAAGAAAATTATTGTTTTGAGGCCCTAAATTTGCCTCTTGTAGACATAATGCAACAGGAGCGTGTGCTCCTAGGATATCTTTTATGTCACTGTAGTTATTGATAAGTCCTCTACAGTTCCATTGCATTATGAAAGCCATCTTAATTTTGTTTTCCTATGTAGTTAAAACTAGATTAAGTTATTTATGGCCCCTTGATTCGGGGCCTGTCTTTTTTTGACCGATCCAGAGAGCTCCGCTGACCACCCGACGTGGATGGCACGGGGCTGCCCTGGGTCGTGTCCATCGCCTCTGCAGAAGCACTGGACGACCGCGCAGAGGGCACGTGGACGTTAGTTGGACCTCGACCTGTGGGAGGATGTCTTGGGGGACACGGACACAGGGGTCTGCGAGGCCTCTTTTTGGGTTGGCGGGGTAGTGTTACCTACTCCACCTGGGGGCGCGGATGGCCCCACCACAGGCTCACTGCTAGTCGCCTGGGCAGGTGCCGAAGACTGTTGTGGTGCACCGCGCCCACGCACCACATCGGCAAAGTTTGTTTTTGCTGTGAAGAAGAACGTACTTGTTTGTGTGCATCGCCTTCTTGCTTCTTTGAACGAAATGTTTTCAGTAGTTTTGAGTGTGATTATTGCTTTTTCTTTCTTCCAGGATGGACCCGCCCTGGAGTATGCAGCATGGTCTCCCTCACAGTTTGTGCAGCGTGGGGCGCCGTCGCAGTCATCAGAAGAGTGATCTTTTGAAGCACATTTTGCGCAAGTTTTACGACCACCGCAACTCACTGAACCGTGGCCGAACCTTTGGCACTTAAAGCATCGTCGAGGGTTAGGAATGTAGGGTCTCAGATTTATTTTTAGATAACCCACTTCAATTGAGTCTGGGAGAGTACTATGTGCAAATGTCAAGACTATGTGCTTTGTTGGAATTTCTTTGCCCTCTTTTCTTATTTTTATCCTGTGGACATCAACGACGTTTTGTTCAGCAAGCCCTTCTTTGATTTCTTGTTCAGTAAGATGCAGAAAATCCTTCTCAGAAATTACACCCCGGACTGTATTGAGGGATCGATGGGCAGATATGGATACAGGGATGTCACCCATGGACATAATGTTGGAAAGTTTTGAGTGTTGGATGCTATCTCGGAGTTCCAGTAAGAGGTCTCCACTGGCCATTTTTCTAACCTTGTAGCCAAAGCCCAAGGCACCCGTCAAACATTTTTCTACAATGAATGGGGAGATTATTCTAGCAGATTTATCACTTTGCTCACTATGAATCACATGAAACTTAGGAAAACTTTGTTTCTTTTTTTTCACGAAATTCTGAGTTACCTCCGTCCACCCTCTCTTGTGAGGGCGATCAGTTGCTGAGAGATGGTTAGCCATAGGATAAGTGTGTATTTTGGCTACGGTGCCAGCCACCCACCATGGAGCCCAACTTGGGGACGGGACAGGAATTTGAAAACAAGTCCTACCCACAGCAGCTGTACACCCCAACTATAACCCAATATGATGCAACTCAGGGTGGTTGGCCACACAAGGTTAACCCTCGCCGCCAGGAAAAAAGGAAGAAACTAGAAGTGAGTAGGAGACAGGAGAGTTGTGAGAAAGGGGTAGGAAAGTGAAAGATAGAGGGGAGGATAGGAAAAGGCAACTGCCCACTTCCCCCGGTCAGGTCAGGCCGGAGGTGCCGTCTACAGGAAGCTGGGACCAAAGTGTTGTGTTGCCTCCGTCGAGGGGCCTTAAACGTCCAAACGCTCAGCATCGGCTCAACCACCAGGATCCCCTTTTTCCCGGGCACGGCGATGCCACGCACGGCAAAGCGCGGGTGCTCGGGTCCGTGGTGACACACTGTTCACCATCATCCCCTTTCAGGGATGTCCCTGCGGATGCTCGGGAACCCGTGGTGTCGCCACTCACCAACGCCTGCAAGCTGCAGACGCCCCTCTGCGGGGACTCAGCAGAGAGTGAAAAATCATTCCTTCAGCTTTGAGCACAATTGGTAACTGCATTGACAAGAACACTAAACAGGTTATCAGCTAAACTATCAAAGTGCACCTAAGCACTAGGTGTAGCACTCTGCCACTGTTTCAATAAAGTACCAAGCTTTTCTAGTTCAGCAATATAGCATGTGGTGAATATTGGTTAGATTGGATTATGAAGGAGAATGCTTGCATGCATTTTTGAAACTGCCTCAGTAGAGCCAGAGTTCTTCAATAGCGCTTTATGGTGATGAAACTTCTCCATAAATCTAATAGAAGAGCTTGGTGCACTGCCCAAAGCGGCAGCACAGCAGCGCTAATGTCAATCGAGGAGCATGTTTTGGTAAGCGGCAGAGCGGGTGGCTACCTAGCTGAGTAGAAAGTGACGATTTGTGGTGTGTTGTTTTCTTGTTCAGGCATTTACAGTGTCGAAGTACTTGAATGCACATCTTTTGTGGACCATCGAATGCTGTCTGTGAATCTGTGAATGATTCCGTTACCTTGTGTGACTGGCTGCCGCTCCGGCTACAGGAGCAATGGCGACAAAATGTTTCTCATCTGATGCCGAACTGAGAGAGACGAGGAGATGCGCCATCCCTCAAAAAAGAAATTGGCAGTTTCAACTTCTATTCTGATTTGCGAAACGTGTGTGTTTGTGAGAAACATTTCAATCCCACGGACATCAATGGGCACTAGTTTGTAGTGAATGGGGATGTCGTGTTGCTGCGATGAAAGCTGCTCAAGCTGAAACCTGGCGCTCTGCCTATGTTATTCGAAAGGCTCCCACGATATTTAACCAAGCACAATCCACGTTCCTGATCATTAAAATAGCGACACTGTATCGCATCAGATGCCTCTACAGCAGCGAACGCTTTGAATAATTCGTTCTCGAACTACTTGGCCATCGATGACACTGCTGATGCAGCTAATGATGGTGAGCACCAGTGTCAAGACAGATAGCTCGCTGGTGCCAATGTGTCATAGCTTGAAATGCTACAAAAGGTGCTGGCTGGAATGACACCTTTCCTTCTTTTCTTTTTTCAGCTGTAGAAAGTACACATTCCAGTGTGGGTTTAGCCTGGCAAAATATAAAGGTGTCATACAATCCCAACGTGCACGCTTACTTATATGTATCGCAGCTTCGCAATTGTATATACAAAACGTCCAGTCTGTGGGGGCAAAAAGTGAAGCGACTAAAAGCTGCTATGTTGACGCTTCTTTTTTTGCTCTACGAAGTATATGTGAATAAATTGTCCATTCTGTACAAGACGCTCACTTCTTCATTTAGTGCGTGTACACTGGCGAAGACGACCACGGCTTAGTTGCGAAAATATTTTGCTTTAATTATTATTATTTATTGATACCTCACAGGGCCCGAAGAGCATTGAGTGAGTGGGGAATCAAGGAAAAGGAATATACCGAAATAATAAACAGCAATAGCGGTACAATGAACGCAGTAGAAGGTGAAAAAACATGAACACAGATTATTTAAAATGGAGCAAAAATAACATTTGAACAAAACAAGAGAAAAAACAAAAAAACTGCAAAATGCGAATATGCAAAGAGGTTACTAGTAGTCAGGTGCAAACAAAAACAGTGGTACATCAGAGAACAATATAACAGCAACTGAAACTGTAGAAAAGCATTTGAAACAATACTAAAGGGATAAATGCATACATAGGGCCATTTTAAACTCTATAGGATCAGGACAGGAGAGCCTGATTGCTTTAAGCAATGCAGACAAATTAAATGATTGAGTTTTGCCATATATACGATTGAAACTGAGATGATTATTCAAGCGCGTTGAGGAGCGGAAAGGTGATTTTAGAGGCAGAAACAAGGGGCGGGTGTAAACATAGTTATGAAATAAACAGAGAAGTGAAAGTGAACGAAGAATTTCGATTATCTGTAAACCATTAAGTGTTTTAAGCCGGGAGACACAGGCGAGGGGACTATAATTACTAACAATGTTCCGGGCAGCTCTGTTTTGAACAGTCTCAAGCATTTTAATGAGATATGTTTGATGGGGGGACCATGTAGATGACATGAATTCCAACTGGGGTCGTACAAAAGTTAGGTATATGAGCTTACAAACGGAGCTAGGAGAGTTGCGCAGGTTACGGCGTATGAAACCCAGTGTCCTCGACGCTTTGTTCCAGACAGCTGAAATGTGACAAGACCATGAAAGATCTGGAGTGAGCTGAATTCCGAGATATTTGTAAGACATAACTTGGGATAGGAAGGTGTTGTTAATAGAGTAGTTGAAGTTAGACATATCATGTTTTCTGCTAAATGTCACAGATTTACATTTAGTAGGGTTTAGGATGATGTGCCTGTTTTTACACCAATCAACAATAATGTTAAGATCATTTTGAAAGGTTAGGTGGTCAGTCTCTGAAGTGATCATGCGGTAAACAACACAGTCATCTGCGAAAAGTCGTAAACAGGATGAAATGTTATTAGGAAGGTCTTTAGTGTAAATTAGGAAAAGCAAGGGTCCAAGTACGCTTCTCTGTTGTACGCCAGAGGTTACATCACATAGTGGTGAGGAAGATCTGTTGACAACAGCGAATTGTTGACGAAATGAGAGAAAGTTACGAAGCCAAGACAATGTGAGAGAATCAAGAGAAAGGGCAGGTGATTTAGTAAATACCCGGCCGTGTGCAACTCTGTCAAATGCTTTTGAGAAATCTCAAAAAATGCAATCTGTTTGCTGGTTATCGTCCATGTTAAAATGCAAGTCAGTAGTAAATTCAAATAACCCGGTATCGCACGAGTAGCCTTTCTTTCCTAAAACCATGCTGATTAGAAAAGAAAAACTGATTACGTTCTAGATGGTTGTAAATGTGGGAAGCGATAATATGTTCAAGTAATTTACAGTATATGCATGTTAACGAGATAGGGAGATAGTTATCAGGTGAACTTTTGATACCGGTTTTGAAGACAGGGGTGACCTTGGCAATTTTCCAGTCAGTAGGCAGTTCTCCGGATGATAAAGATTCCTGAAATATATGACACAAAATCTGGCTGGAAACTGACATGGTGTTTTTAAGCATCTTGGAGTTTATGTCGTCCACTCTGGCAGATGAGGATAACTTAAGGTTTTTAATCAGCGATGCAATACCTTCGGCACTAATGCTGATAGACTCCATGAATCGGTAGTCAGAGTCGGGAACAATAGGCATACTGGAATGGTCTTCCTTAGTAAATACTGAAGAAAAAAATCTATTAAACGCAGTTGGACATTCAGTGTCATCTAGCGGCAATCCATCAATATTGTGTAGTTGTATGAAGTCTTGTTTACATTCGGGAGATATAGTTTGCTAGAACTTCTTAGGATTACTCTACAAAAGTGAGGGGAGATCATGAGTGAAATATTTGTTTTTGGCAGTAGTAATACCAGAACACTATGTCTTCAGGCACTGTTTGTAACTATCCAACGAGGATGGAGAGGGAGCAGATTTAGCTTTTCGGTACAAGCGCTTCTTTTTATTTCGTAATCTACAGAGGGCCTTGTTGAACCATGGATTAGTATTGTCATTCGTTATTGAAATTAGCAGAACATGCTTGTCTATCAGCGCAGAGAGTTTGTGTTTGAAAAGCAACCAGTTGTTTTCGGTATGTCGTTGGTTACTTAGGGGAAAAAATACTTCATTGAAAAATTTGGTAAGTTCCGTATTATTCTCATCATATCTTGCTTTACTATAATCTCTAATCCTTTGTATTGTTTTACCTGAAAACAAACTAGGAACTAGACTTTCAAACTGAAGCATCTTATGGTCGCTAAATCCATCAAGGTACATAACCGGCCCTATGGTGTCAGGAATGATGGCTAACGCTAAATCTAGTATGTTAGAACCCCGGGTATTCTGGCTAATGGCTTGACTTGAAATCTAGTTAGGTTAATGAATTATGTTGCAACAGTATTAGATGAAGACGAATTAACCCAACCTATTTGTGGAAAATTAAAATCGCCGAGCAAGCAAATGTTACTCGGCGCACAGTGATCAGCAGCGGCAGAAATGCTAGACCGCAGATTGTGAACGAAAGAAATCCCGTAGTCAGGTGGGCGGTAGCACACCCCAATAAGTAGATTTGAAGAAACAGCTTTGCAGGTGGCCCATGCTATTTCTAGGTCAGAATTGAATGCGATAGTGATGGAAGGTAACATTCTTTTGATTGCAAGGAGAACCCCGGCCCCTCTTTTGTTTATACGGTCATGTCTGTAGATATTGTAAGCATGGGCACCGGGAATGATTTCACCGTCTTCGATACCGGCGTGCAACCAAGTCTCTGTTAAAGAAACTAGTACAGTAGAACCCCGCTGTTACGTTCCTCACTGCTGCGTTTTCCCAGATCTTACGCCGTTTTCGTCCGGTCCCGGCTCAGCTCCCATAGGATCCAATGTATTGGGTACCCCGCTGTTACGTTGTAGCTGTGAAAACGTTCCCGCATGATACGTCGCAACTTGGCACCCCGAACCCAGCAACGCGCGCCAACCGCCATTTTGACGAGTCTTGGCCAGGCTTGGCTACGGAATTGGCTACAAGACCATGGCCTCCGAGATCACCCACTTGCACGTGCGTGGGTAATCTCGGAGGCCATAAAAAGCCGCACGAGAGTTGGAGAGGCTGCCACTAGATGGCCACTGCCTCGTCAGCCGAAGCGAGTAAAACCCGCAGGCCCGCAGCAATCCAGTCTTTCTTGTTTGTGCGGTTCAACCCATCCGAGTCGTCCGTGTCCTTCCATCAACAGCTACGTTGCCTACGCCTTGTCAGGCCTCGCTAATCCAGTCTTTCTTGTTTGTGCGGTTCAACCCATCCGAGTCGTCCGTGTCCTCCTGTCAACACCTACGCTGCCTACGCCTCGTCGGGCCTCGCTAACACCGCGAGCGATTTGTCGTCCTTTGATGGCGTCGCGCAAGCACAAGGCGCTTTCCCTCGAGGAAAAGCTGGATGTGCTCAACGCAGTCGACAGGCAGCCAGCGCGGAAAAGAGTCGACATCGCCAAGGATCTTGGTCTACCACCCTCAACGCTTAACAGCATCGTCTCGAAGCGTGCCGAGATACAAGGGAATGCCGCGCTCTTCGGCCCGAAAGCTAAGCAGGCTCGTGGTGCCGAGATCGTTGCAGTCTCGGTCGCAAGTGAAGCCTCAGACTGTGATGACGACGAGAAGCACGAGCCGCATGATTCCGGGGAGTTGGCAGATCCGAGCTTTGGAGAAGCCATCGCGGCTCTGGAACTCCTCCGCAGGTACGTCGCACCTCAAAGCGACGCTGAGAGCAATGCGGCTTTCCAGGCCATCGAGAAATGCGTGGTGTTTTCCAGCGAGCGGAAAAAACGGCAATCGACCATTCTCGATTTTTTTAAGACCTAAGCTCACTTGATGTCGAAATAAATTGTTTCAAGGCAAAGCTGCACTGTTTTCATTCATTTTCGGACCTTTCCTCACTGTTGCGTTTTCCCGGCTGTTACGTTTTTTTTTCGCGGTCTGGTGAAAAACGTATGAACGGGGTTCCACTGTATATCAGATTCACTATCTTTAAGAAAGGGACAAGGTTAATCGTGTTTAGGCATTAAGCTTCTGATATTAGAAAATGAAAGGGACAGCTTGAGAGCGGAGGTGGATGACGTGGGTTGGGGATGCTCACGCAAGCTCGTTGCATTGCCTAGCTATGGCGAGACTAATGTGACCGAATTACTGGTGCAGTCATACACAATTTTTTTTTGTCCATTTAAAGTTTGTCAAATGTCAGTTTATAAGGCATGGATTGTGATTTAGCCAACTTTGTCAACTTGCTTCTAGCTTCACGAGTTGTAGCAGAAAAATCCTCGCGGATAGCGTAACTAGTATCTTTCAATTTGTCCCCATTTGAAAGGATGTTCTGCTTGTCTTTAAAGAACGTTATTTTGGCTATAATCAGTCTGTGCATATCAGATTTGAATTTGCCGAGTCTATGAACTCTACCAAATTGTGAAGGAGTCAAAGATAAGCCTAGGTGCTCTGAACCAACCGCGATAATTTGCTCTTCAGAATCTGCCCAGTTTGCGTCTTCCACATCGTCGAAGCCAAAGAAAAGTAAGTTATTTTGACACAACCTGTTTTCAGCATCATCGCATCTTGAGTAAATGTTAGAAAGCTGGGAAGAAATGTTTCGAAAGGCA
The DNA here is from genome assembly GCA_030143305.2 of Amblyomma americanum. NCBI lineage: Eukaryota > Metazoa > Arthropoda > Arachnida > Ixodida > Ixodidae > Amblyomma > Amblyomma americanum. The sequence goes on along the minus strand of JARKHS020007247.1, from coordinate 181,161 downwards.
TTGTCAGCCATAAAAGACTCAGGCTGATTGGGTGAGGCTGTTGGTGTTTCAACGGCTGCAACTCTCAGCATCAGCTATTTGACTTCATTTTCGGTAGCATCCTGCCTTTCTTTAACACCTTTGATTTCATTAGGTATTGTAGCTTGGCCAGCTTCAATTCTTTGGACAGTCAGCAGAGACTTTCCAGAGTTTCCCTTTCAGTTGCATTCATAGGCAGAATTGCTTTCAGTGTCACTCGATAATTAGAGTAGCATACCATAAAAAAGTAAGTAAAGGCGAGATGGCAAAGAAAATAAACGCTTCAGTGCATCAATATACTTTCCAGGCTATGACACCGCAAATAGACAATAATCGCTGCTCTTCACACAGGTGGCGCCTTCCAAATCAGTAACCTGCAAAATCCGCAGTGGTAAGATTTCCATGGCGGTCACGGTGCCGTGCCCGAGATGGATGGTTCCAGGCTCGCTCTTATATGCGTCGCCGATATCGGAGATAGCAGAAGATCTATGTTGCTAGGTGTAAAAACTGTTGTTGGCCAGGCTTGGCCAAGAAGCAGGCGAGAACGACGATCGCGCACCGGCGCAGGATGGCGAAGATATAGCAGAACCCGGAAAACAGCAGCAGCCACATAGGAGCAGGGCCTGCAAAATCCGCAGCGGTAAGATTTCCATGGCGGTCATAGTACCGTGCCCCACGATTTAGAGCTGTAATGCATACTTGAGCACATCACCGTTCAGAATGGCCTTATTCGATAGGGTTCAGGGCAGTTCGAGGTGCCTAGGCGCAGCATTGTCATTTTAGAAATAGCGGCACCCTGCTTGCAAAACGGCAGAGCAGCTCCTGCCAAAATGGGCCATTTATAAGCTCAAAAGATGAGCAAGTGAAAATACCCTCTGCTGAATTAGCATCAGGAGCAGAATCGAATGCACTGTGCTTCCGAAAGTTGAATGCTGTGGTGCCAAGCACAGCAACAGACAGCGACATCTTGACGCATTCATCAACTTCTTGCAGAGGATTAGCCATGCTTTAAACTCTTCATTAAAAACGCATGTCATATAGTGATAAGTGCACCGCAGTATGCACAACATACAGTTAAACCAGTAGTCACGTCCACCGAACCCAGGCAAGTGACACAAATTCAGCACAAATCCAACAAGTGCCGTCTGCTAACGCAGACTCTGTCAATGTTCTTTGGCCAATCAATTTCGCAGCTTCCCTTACCCAGCTGCGGACATTAGTGGAACTAACGACGCAGCAGTCACGCTTTTATACATGTCTCAGGCATGGTGCGCTACGCCTCTGGAAAGAAAGGCAGCGCCGCATACATACCTGCAGGTAATTTTTTTTCCCCGGCATAAATAAAAAAATAATGTGGCCTAGCTGGTGATGGTACATGGTGAAAAATATATGCTGCTTGGCAGGCACAAGGGCAAAGACACTAAGGTTGGAACGAAAGATGTGGTACTACACAAGACACGCTTCACCTTCTTGCATGTTGTGTATGTGTAATGCGTTTTGAGCACTTTAGTTTTCCAGGCGCTAAGCTCTTATTGGCGGTTCTAACACTGCACACCAATCAGATGTTATGACAAAACTGTTTCATTGCACAAGAGTTGAGCTGTGTTCTGAACGGCCTAGCATGCCACATGTCGATGACATGAATGCCAGGTGCTGCAAAGTTGGAAAATCGACTAGTGCTCTTACATATTCTTGGTCTGTAACTTCTGAAAGTGCTGCCTTCAGTGCAAAGACCTTGCTCTTTTTTCTTCCACGTAGCAGTTGTCTCTGATGAGCAGTTTCCGACTTCATCGCCTGTAGGTCAATTTTGTAATTACAACTGCATTAATATTCAAGCCATCTGCTTCCATAAGGATTCTTTCAAGGTTGGTGACAGAGGCTGCAATTTTGAACGGCTGCTTGTACAGCTTGCTCTAGCCATTCATGACACAGCTAACATATTGACATGAGCCTTTGCCATTATTAGACGATTTTCTGCTAGCTTTCTGCAGTAGAAAACTCTGCACACATTCCCGGTTATTTCATTGTGCATATAGGTTGATGTCGCCAGTCCGCAGAAAATACCATCACAGTCACCGGGTTACCAAGCATCAGGGCACACATAGTGCTGGTCTCAGCCGAGCAGGAAAGTGGCATCAATTCAAACGGAATGAGTGCTCACTTCAAGACGACATACGTAATAACGGCTCACTTGAATACAACATACACAAGGTTGAGGCAAGGATTTCCAGACTTATAAGCCTGCATTGCACAGAGTCGCTCCGGAAGGCAGAGAAAGAGGGTCCATGGATGACATTGGGCAGCATGCAGTACACACCTGCGAGGAATTACATTGTCCATTGCCCATTTACAATGTGCTTGTAATCCTTAATAATATTGCCATCCTCAAAATGACGCTCACATACCTCATACCTGCGAGAGAGCTGTTCTTGCGGCCGACTATATCTGCTTCCACCTTTTAATCTGGCTGTCATTGCAAGGTGCCGTGAAAAAATTATGATCGGTGGCTTCTTTTGCCACTTATGCAGCCAAGTGCAAAGCAGGATGGCATGTGTAACACTCGCTTGAAGTCATCAAGTGCTCAAATTCCACCAAAAAAGTTTTCGCAATCACTAAGAGCACCATTCAAGCAAAAACCGACTAGCCTGTCATTACTGCAACGAAGGAAACTGCTGCGCTGGCAGACAATGTATAAAAGCTCAACTACAGTGCCACTGGTTCCCATGACCACCGCTTCAGCAACCCCCTGTGCGGAACTGCGAAACTGACCTTGTCCAAGAACATTGGACTTTGACTTATCACACACTGCGTTGCAGTCATGTGCATATTGTAGTTTAACAAGTACACTGCACATTTAAGCAATTTTTCGATGTCCCGTTAGGCACGACAAGTCTAAGCAGCAGCCAAATGATCACAGTTGAGCAGCGAGCCATGGCACTGCCAGCAGCATTGTTTCTCCATACAAACCTCAAGCGGGCTAAGATTACGGAACTTTAAACAGATACAGGATCTCCGCATCAATTCTGCATAAAATATTAAAGATGAATTAACAGCCCAGGCACAAAACCAAGTTTTTCTGGTGCAACCCCACCATAGGGAAACAGCGCCACTGCTCACGGCTCCTCGATCGACGACGGCGGCGCCCCTAGCGGCCGCTTTTGCCCACAAACCAAATTTCAGCGGGAGTTTCATGAGCATTTGGAGTATTGAAAGACCTTGGTACAGCCATCAAAAAGTCAGTTCTCCGTTTCTAGTTGCTGGTGTCATAACACACTTAACCTAAAAAGGATTAATTTTATCCATTATGTTGTGCAATAGACTACAGGGAAGAAACAACATGACAGGACGCTGTGTTTCTTCCCTGTCAGTCTTGTGTTCAAATAATGCATCGTCACCAATGCCTCTGGCTTATTTGACATACAGCTGTGCCTCGTTAATAAAGATTGACACTTTGGTTCCTCACCAAAACTGCCATAAAGTGCGTCGCCCATAACGAATCATAGAAATAGATGATCAGAAATAAAAATAATCGGTACATAATTAAGTTCTATGTCTCTGCACAGTGGTAGTCAGTGAAGAGGGCATTAGGCGAACCCTCAGGAGTTCGAAGAGCATTGTTCTGGTCACCATTACATTTTAAATATTTCGCCGCAGTTTGAAGACCCTAGTGCCATGCACATACATGATGGCGTTACATGGAGTAATGGTATATCTTCTACAACTCTTCGCATCCCATAAACTACTCATATTAGTCGCTGGCAGCTGTTGAAATCGGCTTCTCTTCACATCAATTCGTGAAATACAGCAAACCGTAAGGAACATCAACTGGGCACCTTGGCACTGTAGAACATGAAAGCACAAAAAAAATAAATAATAAGACCATCATGCACTTTCGTGCTACCGTTCGCTGCTGTCTTGCTTTCAAAATACAGGAAAGGAAACATCTGGTCGGGGCAGGTAGATTTGGTTCTCATCGCAGTCCATATTAATGCAACAGAAATACATGGACCCCAATGGGCTCTGTGCATTTGCGCCCTGAACACTATCCGGACAGAGAGTTTCCATACTAGTGAGGCATAAATGCATTGAAAAAGTTTGGTCCCCATAAAAATTGTCCGCAATTTGAGACGTCCGTACTAACGGGGGTCGTATTAACGAGCCACAACTGTAGTCAAACATTAAACAGCTGATTTCATTTATTGTTGTGACCAGTCAGCGGATATTTTTTTAAGTTGTATGCTACTATAGTGTAGAAAGCACAGATGCTACTAATCAGAGCTTGCACTCACTGTTTCCAATCTAGCACCTAGTAAAAACAAGGGATAAGAGAGGCATTTCTAAGTGCAGAGGCAACGCATGCAGGTATAGGGGGTATTCATGTGATGTCACGGGCAACATTTTGTGGTCCAGGACGCAGCTTCAGTAGTAGCAGGAGGCAATAATTTCATTAGAAACATGCGGGGCCTATTGCAGTGCTTCACAGATCACGAAATGGTGGCCGCTGTGACGTCTGTGAATACTCTCCATAGTCTACATGACCAATGAAATGATGACTTCGGGGGAAAGCAATATATAGCCATAAAAAGCCCTTAAAATGAAAGAAAAAGTTTTTTTTACAAGTATCACTATACAGTGTGTGCATCACCTGTAGCGGCGCCACTGAGGTATCCTTAGGAAGAGAATTTGGAACTGCAGGGGGGCCAGTCACCACAGCCATAGCATGGCTCTCCGTTGTCACTGCAATTATGGCCAAAATGCACGTGCATGATTTTCTGTTTCAGTATGTCCCACGCAGTTACTTTTGTGGTGAAGCCATGTGGTGTCATACTGCATGAGTGGATGCGTACCGAGCATAACAGTTTGCAGGAATGATATCTTGTCCATACACGCCAAGCGCTTGCTGCAGGTGAGTGTACAGAGACTTGCTAAGACAAGCAGCAGATTTTAGTACGCTACCTCTTATTACTGCAGAATGATGCCAGCATGTGTTTGGCCCACTATCAATCTTTCTGGCTTGTTTACCATTTGAAGCATTTTGCCTTGTTTACACGAAGTACAGATATTCAGTGTGTTGAGGCAGTGGTATCACATACATAAGATTGACTGATGCTGATGCGGGCTTGTGGAAAGCAGTGATAATGAAACTGGGAAAAACAAATGCATTCAATATTTGCAAGCGAAATTAATTGCCAATATTCATGGTGAGTAAGCATACATGTGTTGCTGAACTAAAATGAAACCTCTTTTTTTTTCCTGTATTGCCACTTGGACATCAACTGAAAGAGCAGCGACAGATCGTAATGATTATTTCAATCTATCCGAAGCCTGCTGAGTCTTGCTCCCACATTGTGAAAAGCTAAATATTCGAGTAACACTTTTTTTGATGAGCACTTTTTGATAGTTGGTTCATGATCTTTGAAAAACAACATAACAAACAAAAGGGTGAGAAAAAAAGAGAGGTGTCTAGACGACTTTAACAAGCAATAAAACTGGCTAAAGTGAGAAGAAGAGTAGCAAAAACAAAAAAGAAGCGCTTAGGCACAGATTATATTCCCGCACCAATGGTCCATGATATCGCTATTCGCGATACTTATAAAAGCACACCTTTATTCAGGTCACGTTATTAAAGTTGGAAGTTGAACCTTGTGTGTCGTGTTTGTTCTCCCTTGCATTTCATTTGCCCATGTGCTCCTTTCTTCCCTGCCATGCACATATTTCAAACATCCATTCATTAAACAGTGTAGTGGCTCTGCGGGACAAGTGACTAAAGTCATAGGAGACAAGCCCGTTGTAGAAAATATGATAAACTGTCCAGGGCAGGCCTTTCTTTTAATAATGCAACAGCATTTAGACTGTCGTCTCACAAAAATTTCCAGCTTCTCTGTCATGAAATTCCTCGATTGGTCAAGAAAAGTCATATGGCCTTGTGACATCATCACAACTTGGCCACCATGGCAGATAAATTAATGACTAGTCGAGAAAAGCCATGTGGCCTTGCGACGCCATCACACACTGGCCACTGGGTTGTGAGCTACCTGCTCCCTGTGGCATGAGGAAATAAAATTAACCAAAATAAATTCAATGCAATTGCCACCTTCCCACCGTGGCACTGCGCATGAGCATTACAGGAGCTTAGGAAGAGCAACCCGGGTCTTATAAGGCCCACTGGTGGCTGTGTTTGAAACAGCCACCTGCTGGGACAGTGGCACGTCGCTTAGCCACTGCACCAGTAGTGGCATGAAGACTCCCTGCGATCTATGAATGCGGCTGAGAAGGTCATGATGTCATCAATTCTATGTGACCAGCAGTGGACTAATAAAAGGGCATTGACCAATTTTCGAAAGTTGGCAAAAATTTGAACGTTGGCCCAGCCCCAAAATTCTTAAAGGACCACCAAAATTTCGGAAGTAGGGCTACCTCAGAAAATGAATTAAGGTGGATTAGTGGGCTAGATTAGTATAATCCCATATGATAATCAAATAGAAGGCACTCCGACATTCTGGAAGGTGATTTAAGGGCAACGGAACTGGTTCCAACTGAAGTTTTGGCGGGGAATCTATGTAAAGACTGTAGGAGGCAACCTAAATGCTATCAAATTTTCTTCCTTAAGAATGTGTTTAAGAAGACTCCAAGTTTTTGTTTGCATTTACATAGTGTGCAGATTTGTTTCACGTGGCATACGATCAAAATCCACCCAAGGCATAGGCTAAAAAATCGAGTCTAGTCAGTACCATTCCATGCAGCACAAACATGTATTAACAAAACAAAAGAAGCAAAATAAGTCTAGAAATTTAGTATTGTTTGTAAAGCTCTTGTTGAGCAGCGTGAGAATGCGAAGGCTACAGACAACATGGCCCTATTGCGCAGGCTTCTTGAGATACCATACTACAAACTGTTGACTGATCCGAATCCAATAAGCAGTGAGACCAGCCTGGAAGACAACCAACATGCCTACTGGGGTTTTGTGCAAATAATTTTCATGCTTATGTTATGTTTTCCTTATTTGTAATAGTTATCTCTTTCTCTCTCTTCCACGATGGGCATGACCTCGAGTACACGGGTTGGTCCCCTTCACAGCATAATTTGGCGCCGCGTTGCAGTCATCAAATTGGTGTTCACGATGTCAACATCGTTCACCATTATCACTGCTGCCACCTTCGTGGCAAGAGCGGAGACAATGTCTCTAAATGACTCGCTAAGTGTAGACCTTTCATTCATAAATTCGACCGATACCAACAGGGTGCCAAGTTCATGGTTGAGGTTATTTACTAAGGCTTCCAACTTGCCATTAAGCTTCTCAAGAAAGCTTTCAACCTCTTTCAGAGTAGTTGCAGCCCTATCGAATAGTCTTCCACCCTTTACTTTCGTATAAGACGCGGTGCCAGACTCATCATCACCACCCATTGCCGTAGGATGACCCAGGCACAAACTGTGCATTTAAAGAAATACAAGTAAACAGTATTACACACCTGTAATACAAGAAGTATGATGAGCGTTGTGACGATGTGTCCGTGCCTGAATTGTCCTCAGCAATGGTTCGGCGAGGGCCAGGAGCTCAGATTTTATACCCCCATCGCATCAGTGTGCTACAGCCGGAGAGCCGGAACATATGCACGTGCGTCGACGCAGCAGCCACTGGGCCTGGTATGATGAGGTAGGCAGAAGCCAGCAAGTTGCTTCGGCAATCGTTGGCACGTGTTGCTGAACTGGGAAGCCGCAACAGTGATCCAGACAGTCAGGGCCAGCTGTAATACGAGGAGTATGATGAGCGTTGTGCCGATGTGTCCATGCCTGAATCATCCTCAGCAATTCACCTTTTTCAAATTTTAGACAATTTGAATGCCTAATTAAGAATTACTTGCTCATTCTAGATGTATAAATTTTGAACGGGGATATTAAAACTGATTAAAACAGAAATTTCAACCTCAGGTTCCTACTCCTTGTCCTAAACATTGCCCTTATTGGAATGCCTTACTTTATCAGCAATGTATGCAATTTTTTTACCGTAAAACTGTAAGAGCCAAAAAATATGTTTGCATTGCTTCCAACAGGACAGTCTGCATACAATTATTAAAAAATAATCACGTTGCACAAAATTTTAGTTTACTTTCTGCAGAGATCCGAACTATATAATGATTTTGTAAAATCGCCATTTTCCACCTATAGTGTGATATATGATTTTTTCCCCAAAAATTAAAGCATTTCCTGCAAAACTACGTATGATTTTCTTGTGTCAACACATTTGCCCATCACATGTAAAAATTTCGTTATAGACAAAAAATGGTGATGGGGCCTCGATTACCGTTCTTATCTGAGCACCATATATATCATGAATAGTGGCGATAAGGGGTGTCCCTGTTGTAACTCTCAATGCATGCTCACCTCCTCTATACCATTTAACCCTTCGCAGTTTATTTGCATTCTAATATCCCTGCGTCAGCATCGAGCCCTACTTCCGTTAGAAGGTCCCACAGAAATTCCCGGCTTTCACAGTCACATGCATATTTCATGTAAAAAAAAAGAGCCAGTTATAGCAGCCCGTTTTGTGCCATAGCTATTTCAATACACTGCGTTACTACCAACAGATTGTTCTCCAAATGTCTGCTCTGCCTAAAACCATTTTGCAGTTTACCCAGTATTCCATTTTTCTCTATCGATATTTGTAGCTGTTTTAATAGTGCGCATTACAAGCAGATATGCAACAGATGTTATCATGATCAGTCTGTATGAGCAAATTTTTTTCTCTTCTACAAATAGAGAAACTCCAACTCTGCATAGATGGGCATTAATCCATTAGCTATCGCATCATATCTTTAATGGCGGAGTAGGGCCGCGGTACAGCAGCACTACCTTCACGAAGTTAGCGCGCAGATTAGAAGGGGTGCAGCGGCTACGTCGAGCCATGCGGAGGTAGAATTGCCAGCTTAGTAGCATCAGGTTGCATTATGACCCAGCGCGCGGAGACTGAATTCACAAAGTTAGCGGCCGTGCTTACGCCCTCTCACATGAGTAAGCAGTCTTAAATGTCTCTACAGACTTATTGATTACACTGCTGCCCATGCTCCCCCAGCGCATGGCCGCATAAATCAACATGTGCGAAGAAACTCTAGAACAAAACGAGAAGGCTTAACCATTAGCGTTCAACTTGTGGCTCGCGCAGCATATGCATGATTATTTGTAACATTACTTTCATGATAAAGATAACAGCAGCAAGTCGAATGATTCCGCGCAACTTTTTACTGTCCTACTCTTGGGGGTAAGGCCCCTGAGCAATCGTTTGTAGCAATTTTTCTGACCAACTAGGCGTAATGCAAAGCGACAGGTCGCTCTTTTCGCAAAGCATGCCTTGAAACGTGCACTACCTTTCCAGGCAGGTGCGTAGTTGTGCAGGACGCCTCTACGCCTCCACATCACAGCACCGGGTTTTCAATGACTCCGACTTTCACACGAAGACTGCTGCATTAAGAATGCATCCCAACGTATGATCACGCGCACGCAATAACTTTGTCCATGCTTCCTGTTTTTAACAATTTAAAATGTGAGAAGGCGGCGGCCTTTTTCCAGCCCTAGAACAACGCACGCTCAGCAGAACATTCAAAGTCAGGCGCGGCGCGCTGACAACAGTTAGCGAACCTGCGTACTCCTGTGGTCGTATATGCATACGAAAAACAATACGCTTCACCACGGTACTTCGCAAACACATTCGAAAAAGCAAATTGAAACAGCCACTGATACACGCAGAGACATAGCGGGGACTGCTGCATGGACAAATACCGAAGGCAGAAGCGCGGAATCGAAATGACGAACGTTGAACTGTCGAAAGTGTCGTATCAAAAGTACTGGTGGCCCCTTGGCGGCATAAATTCAGTTCCAGTTTCAGTATCTGAAAAAATATTTCGCTATCCAAACCACATTCATACGTTAACAGAACGCGTTGAGGGGTGCTTAATTTGAAAGAGGTAATTGGCCTACCTATCAAAGATACATAGAGCACAAAAAACACTTCGAAGAGACATCGGAGCTGAAATGTATAATCACTTTTTTATTTAAAAGTTACCACGTATTGTCCTACCTATCGGTTTATTGATTTCTTTGTTCCGCACTCTGTGTCGTCATTTTGCAAACGTCACTTATTAGCCCATACTGTGGCCGTCATTCTGCCCATCGACGTGAGTATATGCCTTCAGGGCGTCCTGTGCATGAAAGTGGATGGATACCACTCTCGGAAAAATTACCTGACAGCCTCCTGTCTGGCAGAGGAATAACGCGATTCCACGCGGGGCTTGGATAACGTGGAGCCAAGAAGTCTTTGTTACCTTTGTTTCCCTTATACCTACTTGTGCAGCAGGGTAGGCAGCATGTTGGCATACTGCTTCATCGACGGTCACACGAGCAGAAAGACGGCGCCCCAGAGTTCCCTGGCTTCCGTCCGGCCACTAGGCAGCGTTTTTTCGGCGTCGCGTCAGCGTCTCGCCTGCAGGAGTCGCGGGAGGCCAAATTCCGGCACTTGTCGACGCGGGGAGACGCAGATATTTGGCGAGGCCAAATCTCAGCGTTGGCGCCGGAAACTCCTCGTAGGCGGGGATTGCTGGTAACCAATGACTAGCCGCGCATTGGCAGCGATCTCCGCGGTGGTTCAGTGGTTATGGCGCTCGGCTGCTAGCCCGAACGACGCGGGTTGGATCCCGGCCACGGCGGTCGAATTTCTATGGAGGCGAAATTCTAGACGCCCGTGTACTGTGCGATGTCAGTTAAAGAGCCCCAGGTGGTCGAAATTTCCGGAGCCCTTCGCTGCGTCGTCCCTCAAGCCTGAGTCGCTTTGGGATGTTAAGCCGCCATAAACCATTGGCAGCGATCTTCAGATTATACCGAAATGCACGTGCCGCTTCTGTGAAGACAGGAGGTCTCCACGCAATCACCCCCCCCCCCCCCCCAGTAGGTTCCCGTCGCCGATGACTAGCACAATTAGCTACGGAAAGAGGATAATTGAGGGGCTTTGTTCACGATCTTTAAACACCCCCGTCTGGAGACGCGTTCATGTGTTTGGTCCCCTGCGGTAGACAAGACGCTGATGCGATGGTGAAGAACGCTGCATTGTGCGCCACAAAACACCGGCAGCCGCCGGCAACGCGCCGAAGCCTGGTTCGGCTGCCGCACCAGTCAGCGGCAACGCCGTGCAACAACACCACCCCGTTTACAAACTAAAGCTGGTTATAGTAACTTGCGCAGAATGGCCACAGTGACATTAAATGGAGCTCTGGCAGTCATGCATGACATGGGAGAAAGCGAACCGGCGCGCAGTGCTACACGTAGCTCCCGCAGCAAATTCTGCTCTGTATGGCAACAAGCAGGCATAAATGCCCGTGCATTCCATCATTTAAGTTTATTTGAAAACAATAGCGCACTGAACAGACCGTGCAAATAAGATCTAGAGTAAATACACTCATTAAGAGCAAATGTGCCCTTTATTTGCCACTCACAAACGGAACACAACTGAAAAAAGCACACTCCCATCTCAAGCCAATTATTTAGACAATATTGCACTAAGCCATTTACAAACAGAAAACAATGGCAAAAGCACAATAAAAAAGCACAGTGCGATCTCAAGCCAATTAATGCTCAATAAAGCACTAAGTCATTCACAAACAGAAAACAATGAAAGAAGAACAACAAAGCGCAATGCCATCTCAAGCCAATTAATGACAGTCATTCAGGAAACAAAACACTAAGTGTAAGGTTGGCGCCATTCAATCGCCTCTTTCCATTTTAACCGGCGCCGTAATAACGACTGAAAACGCCGCTCTACGAGCGGCGCGGCGAAAGCATCGCGGTCGTTAGTCTGGACGGCGTTCGCTGTTTCACTGGAAGCTCGTTTCCGTGTTCTTTTTTACCAAAGTAAACAAGAGGTCTCCCCTATCAGTTGAAGGTCGCGTTTCCGCCCGGTCGCGGCCTGCGGGAAGAAAGCATCCTCCGTGGCCGAGTGCGGATCGCCCACAGGTCTGTTGTGGGGAGAGGGAAGGGCAGCATGTGCGCCTCGCGGCTTTCTTCAAAGGGTTAAACTCGCGGAGGGCGCGCTTGCGGTTATCGAGGGCACCCCTTTTCTGACAGGGCCGGCGCCACACGGCGTGGCGCGGTACGGACAATGCCCGGTGGCTGCGCGCCCATTTGCTAGCCTCATCTGGGAACGGTTAGCGGCATCTTACCTGCCCCGAGGGGGGTGTCGCGGTCCCTGTTGCGGGAGAGCGTTCGTCGCCGCGTTTGCAAGCTGCGTATGGCGCCAAGGCCGGGGCTTTAGGGAGAGAGCAAAAACACATGTAGTGACGAGGCTCCTCCTGCTCGCGGCTTAAGAATAATTCAACTTCTTGCTTTTTTTTCTTTTCGCGTGGGGAGAGAGAGCGGGGGCGCGCGATGCTCTGCCGCCATCGCGACACAGAGATTTTGGTCTCGACCGGAGCCAGGCACGCAGACCGTGCTCTCGAGTAGCCGTGGAGTGGGTCCACGGGGCGGCTGGTCAGACATCATGCTGTCATGTACATACTCCTTGTAAATAGTCGTCTGTGTAGATAAAACCAATATCAGTACTCGACAAGAGTTCCTGTCTTCCTACTGGCTCAGTACTTCGTTGGAAAAAAGAAGAACGGAGGAACAACCTCTCCGTACGACAAGAAAAGAAGAAAAGAACCACCCTTTACTCTAAGCCATTCACAAACTGAAAACAATGAAAAAAACGCACCAAAAAAAGCACAGTGCAAACTAAAGCCAATTAATGGCCGTCATTTAGGAAATAATGCACCAAGCCATTCACGAACAGAAAGCAACGAAAAAAATCACAAACCACAGTGCAATCTTAAGACAATTGCCGTCATTTAGCCATTAATGCACTAAACCATTCACAAACAGAAAACAATGAAAAAAATAACAAAGCACAGTGTCATCTCAAGACAATGACAGTCATTTATTCAATAATGCAATAAAGAAAACGAGGACCCTTCTTTGCAAGAAAAAAAAAACATACGGCACCCACAAGACGTTGCGCAACTTGCCGAGCGTAACCACGTCCTCTTAGTTGGTGGCACTTGCCATGCTGGCTTCGACCGGACGCAGCTGTCCCTTTGCAAGGAGTGCGCGGAAGTTATCGGCCCAGACGCGCGCATTTTCGACTTCAGATTCTGGCATGGTTTCGTGCGCCAATCGGCTCCATTTCTTGTACAGCAGGCCCCGTGGGCTGCGAGTCAGGAAGGACATAATCTTGAGCGCATAGCTCGGCCCGTCTCCTACCTCGAGCCCTCTGAAGAAAGTTGGGTCTACGACCCGACACCAAGGTGCCGACTTCTGCATGTTCCCAGGAGAAGCCACGTTGCTCAAGTAGAACTCCATTAGCTTCCTTGTCCAGGCACTGGCCTTACCGCCCAACATTCGGTTCAGGTAGTCCATGGGGAGGCGAGTTTTTCTGGCGAACATTTCCAACAGATCAACACAGTCGAGCCCTGAGTATTTTGTACGGACCATAAATGATCGCTCTAAAAATAAAACGTCCTCCCTCGGTGCCTCATCAATCGCCCTCATATAGAGCGTGTACTGTGCGACGGCAAGGGCAGGGATGTACGGTCTGAGGGCGCTTTGGCCCCACCCACACCTGTTGCGGAGATTCTCTAGATTGGCACTGGTGGGGCAGGGGAATTCTCCTGAGAACGACGTGGGCAACACTGTTGCTAGTCCGATTTTCTCGAGGTCCCGAAAGATGCCCATGAGGCGGTTGACGCTAACAGCTGTTACCGAGCTCAGCAGCAGGCTCAAAAAGCCGATAATAAGCCCTGCTTCGTGCAAGGCCTTCCGGTCGTCAACATAGAGCAAACCGTCCAAGTAGGCCACGAGGCCTTTAGCCGTCTTGAAGTCTGCATCAAGCACTGCGGGTCTCTTGAAAAGGGGGCTCAAGGTACTGGTGTCCAGGAAAGTCCTTTCGGGGCGCGGACTTACAGCCGCTAGTCGAAACAAGTCACCAAAGAGTGGTTTCGTCGGGTCTGAGGGAGACGGTGTGGCTACGACGCATTCCAGCAAATCCTGGTCGAATGTGTCAGGCCACTCTTGTGCAGCAAACCTGGCCAGCCATGTCTTATAGAGGCGTTGACGAACTCTTTCCACTGGATACCCTATGCAGCGGCGAAGCACGTCGCTGCCCAGTGTAACGGCAATGTCATCCGTCCAGTCACCGTAGTTGTCAGTGATCAATGGCACACAGGTCTCATCCTTCACATCCAGCATGGCTATATCGTCGCTGGTGACAAAGGTAGCGAAGAACTGATGCCGATTTTTCGTAAAGTCATCCCAGTTTCGCTCCAGCATCGACATTGCTAGGTAGGACACTTCTCGATCACCTGCGTCAACTGAAAGCAACGAACTAATTATTACGGGCAAAGATTATATACTGCGCTTCGCGAGAATTACGCTAACTATATAGCAGGGACACTCTGAGAGCTCTGCAAGGAATCTGCGCCGAGTGCTTCCATACTGACCACAGCGCCATGGCGCACGGCAGAACGAGCAGAGCAAGCATCTTAACGATAATAATAATTGGTTTTTGAGGAAAGGAAATGGCGCAGTATTCGTCTCGTATATCGTTGGACACATGAAGTGCGCCGTAAGGGAAGGAATAAAGGAGGGAGTGAAAAAAGAAAACAAGGAAGAGGTGCCGTAGTGGAGGGCTCCGGAATAAAATCTGCTTTCCTTCACTGTGTCTAAACCCCAATGCCTTGGATAAATCAACCCCACTGCTTTCCATTGCAGGGTGAAGCCCTTTACAGAAAAGTATAAAGTGTTCAGCCGTTTCCTCCTCCTCTCCGCACGCAACGCACAACGTGTCTATCTCGTGGTACCTGACTCTATATGCCTTAGTCCGCAAAACTCCCGTCCTGGCCTCCAGCAACAAAGAGGTTCCCCTACAATTATCATAAATATTTTCTTTGGCAATTTCCTGCATGACAATCTTGTATGTTCTCAGTGCCGATTTCGTCAGCATCCCTGTTTTCCACAGAGCTCTTTCTGTTTCTTTAACCTTTTTCTAAACCGATAATGGCTCGAAATGACCGCAAGCGCCACCATGTCTTCCCCATGGTCCATCTCGAACGCAAACGTGGTAGGCCTAACCGGGACCCTCGATTTACTAAGGAAAAATATCACGTACGAGTACATGAGTTCAGAACACGAACCGCACCGTGTTCAGTTTTGAAGGCCTGGGTGTCTCCATGATTTTCGGTCGCACAAGTAGGGCACGATTAAGTGCGTCCTGCTGGAGATCGACTATGGAACGCGAACAGCGAACGACGAAAGGCGAGAAAACGAGGTGCTAAACTTATTGCTAGAATTTTTTGAGGCTACTAAGCAGCTACAAGCACGTGTCGGGCAACAAAAGCAGTACAAAAGCTATTTGAACGCTTATAAAAAAGCGAGAACAGCCTAAAGCACGTTGAGCATCAGCTTACCTTGCGAAGAAGTGCCGTACTACTGTGTCACCAGTATGGTAGCCGCCAATTACCGGAAATCGGACCAGCGATGACAGGTGGCGAAGTAGCCGCTACGCAGATTAAAAGATAAAAAAAGTATTTTGTGAGAACATCATTAATTGAAGCAATTTAATTTACTTTTGTGAGGAATCATCTATTAATGTGGCAGAATTATGCGTGAATATAAAAATACGAAAAAATGAAAATTGGTTTTGATGAAAGGAAATGACGCAATAACTGTGTCCCATATTTCGGTGGACACCGCAACCGCGCCATAAGAGAAGATAAAGGAACAAGTATGAGAAGAAAGGAACAGGTGCCGCAGTGTAGGTCTTCGGAATAATTTCAGCCACCTGGGGTATTTAACGCGCGCTGCACATCGCACAGCACGCGGGTGCCTTTTTCGTTGCGCCTCCACCGAAACGCGGCCTCCGCGGTCGTGTTCGGACCCGGGTACTCTGACTCGGCAGACGAGCGCCTTAGCCACTGGGCCACCGCGGTGGGTATATGGCCAGACCCATTACGCATGATGCGAACGCAAACGCCACAGGAACGCTTCCTTCACCTGCAAGAGTGCAAGGAGAATGTCCACGGTTTCGTGGCGTGCTGCGATCCGTCGAATCTCAAGAATACGTTCAATACAGAAAATTGAACCACCTCGTTCTTCGTCCCTGTTGCGTCTATTCACGGCAGCATTGTCGGCGACGCAAAAGCAGGCGTTTCTGCGGGTGGCCTCTGCGAGAAACAGGCTGCATTCGACATTATATTTAGTCGCCGGCCAGCCCAGTCCTGCAACGAGTGCGTGCAGTTCAGTGGTGGCGGCGAGGCTGCTCTCTGAATGTTTTTGGAGGCAAATAAAATATGCAGGCAAGGGCAAGTGCCGTGCAGACATGACGTTCTCGGTTTAATAATGCAAGCGTAAAAAATTGCGCATCTTTCGCGCTTTCCCAAGTAATGCCCCAAGTTCCACGAGAGCTGGGCTGCATGCGCTCCCTGTAAACTTTACTCCACGGTTACGCGTGAGATTTGCGAACACTATCTCATCGCAACGTATATCATAATGCGCATCCATTTTTTGAGCAACCTTTAACATACGCGTAACTTCTGCAGCCTAAGTGCTATTAGAAGTCGAGGAGTACGAATTGTGTCTCCATGTAGTCGCATTTTGAAGAACAGTGAATCAATAGGAGTGCTCCGCAGCCATTCTAGTTGGTTGCTTAGTCGAAATTAGCTTCCTGCTCACAGCGGCCGAATAACTCCGAAGCTTCTCGCACTAAACTATTTCTCATTTTGATTTATTTACTCGTTTTGTCATGCGTGTATTTATTAATATACGTCATCCGATGCAGGTGCATTTTATGAAGGCGCAAAGACCCGTAGCACCGAGCATGGAGAAAACTCGAGGAAGAACTAATCGACTTAGGCCTGAAATTTTTTTTTGTATAGATGCATTTATATACCCATAGTTGAGATGTGACTTTTTATATGCACTAACGAACTACGGACTGAAGAGGATATATACCAACACCCAACCGACGTGGCGGCCGCTCTTGATGGGGAGCGTGCTCTCCCAACGCCTCTGCTGGCTCCCCTCGAGACCGGCCGATGAAAAACCGAGGTGTGGCGTCGGCAAGATACGCTGTGGCCGAGTGACTGGGATGGCGGCCATACGTGAACAAAAGTTTTCGAGTCCATTTTTTAGTATCACACAGCACTTGTGAAGTCGACCCTCCGTTCTAGTCAATCCTCTCACAGAAGCAGTTGGGAAAGGCAATACCTACACAGTTGAATGCCGCTCCCTAATGTATTGAACAAGCTCTAATCCTTTTGAACGTAATTTATTGAACGAGCGGCGGATAAATCCGACGACCGAGAACTCGCACTCCAAGGCTGAGGCACGCTCTGCCAAGGTCATATCAGTTGTAGTACGCAAAGAAAAGCCGGAGGGGAAGACACACAAACAAATCAGCCGAAAATCATCAAATTGATGCCGATTAAAGTGGCAACAGCGGCAACGGTGGCCAAAGGATCCCGTAGTTACTCCAACGACGGCCGTTTAACACTGCCATTTTTCGCGGCAATAAGTAATCAGTTCCGCGCTTTGCTGCCTTCATGCGAGTTGCAGTAAGAACGAAGGCCGCACGGAATCACTCGGCCGATTGTGACGGCCTGCACTGACGGGCGCGTTTCCACGGATGAATTCTACACAAGAGGTGAGGACTTATGGCAACTGAAGCTCAGCCGGAGTTATACTGTTACGAATGTGCACACTGACATTGCTGCTGCTCGGCTACTGATCCGGCGTTCCCCGGTTCGAAACACGACCGCGGCGGCTGCGTTTTTATGGAGTCATGCAGAACGCTAAGGCGCCGTGTGCTGTGCGATGTCAGTGCATGTTAAAGATCCCCAGGTGGTCGAAATTTTCCGGAGCCTTCCACGATGCGACCTCTTTCCCCTTTCTTCTTTCACTCCCTCATTTATCCCTTCCCTTACGGCGCGGTTCAGCTGTCCGCTGATATATGAGACAGATACTGCGCCATTTCCTTTCCCCCAAAAAAACAATTATTATTAGTAGTATTGCTGCTGCGAACTAGCTCTTTTTCTTCATATATATCTACACGTAAAAAAAGAAAGGAACGCAAAGTTCTGAAATACACGATAATGAGGTGCTGTAGTAATAGCATTATGCATAAAAAGTTATGTGGATTAGCTCAGCTAATCCTGGATATACAAAGCGAAAGATGTCGGCGTTCAGTGTGTTCATTGGCGTTGGCGTTGACAATGCTCTAGATGGCGATGGATCTGAGAAAATGAAGGGCGCATAACTGGCTCCCTGGATATGCGGGCGCCTCATTCGTGCTTTGATACATGTGGCGGTGGTGAGAGAGATGTGGCCTGAATTCATTAGCACTGACAGCGTTGTGGTTGATATGCGGCACTGCAGCTGTAGCTAGGCCGCAGCGTTCATTTGGTGATCAATCTCTCGCGATCAACCATTAACTGCATGCCACCTCCCAGGGTGGCAGGGAGTGAGTGCGCGCTGCTTATAGAGTGTGCGGAAAGCAATCAAAGCAGGCTTTTGCAGTTGGACTTGGACACCCCGGGTTCGAACCCGACCGCGGCGGCTGCGTTTTTATGGAGGAAAAACGCTAAGGCGCCCGTGTGCTGTGCGATGTCAGTGCACGTTAAAGATCCCCAGGTGGTCGAAATTATTCCGGAGCCCTCCACTACGGCACCTATTCTTCCTTTCTTTCACTCCCTCCTTTATCCCTTCCCTTACGGCGCGGTTCAGGTGTCCAAAGATATATGAGACAGATACTGCGCCATTTCCTTTCCCCAAAACCAATTATTATTATCAGTTGGACACGAACGCCACGTACATGAAAGCGAGATTAAGGTCTCCACTTACCCGCGGAGCCGATTGTTCGCCTTTCCTTTAGTGAAAATGAACGGCCTTTGCAAAGGTGTCATTGCTAATGAACTCTATGAACGCCGTTGGCTCACTTGTTTGGTTTTTGAGGAAAGAAAATGGCACAGTAACCGTCTCACATATCTCGGTGGACGCCCAAACCGCGCCGTAAAGGAAGGGGTAAAGGAGGGAGGGAACGAAGAGAAAACTGATAATTGAAAGTAGGATTTTGAGGAAAGGCGCGGTGCTGCGCAGCGGCGGTACACCTGCGGCTCGGTGCTACTAGCGGCGCGTGCGCATTAGTAACTAGGGAGCGAGCGAGAAAGAAACGCTGCAGCGGCGAAAGGTCAGGCGACGGAGTCGGCGGCGGCCACCTGCGCCGTGCGTGACGTCACTCGTGCTCCGACACACGCCGACTCGCGCGAAGCGCGGTGTTGACTAGCGTAGTGAAGCTTTTCGCTTCAAAAACAATTGAAGAGTAAGTCGATTGAATTCGCACCTATCTGTACTTGCAAATATTCTCAAGGTTCCATGTTGTCGGCAAAAACACTTCGGCCTTGATTGTATCACTTCACTGCACCCGCACCAACGCCGATTAGGTCAACGCACACACCTCCAACGAAAAACACCTCACTAATATCGGCTCAGGAAATTGCACGGGCGCACTGCAACACAATATACGGTATACGCTTGGTGATGAGGCGGCAATGTACGTCATTTGTCGCGGCGTATGGATGATGGGTTGTCAAAACTTCGCAAACAAAATTAGTGTCTGACACGCAACTGTCTCGAGCCGCTGCGAGCTCAAGTTCGAACTTCGGGCAGTCTTGAATGATTGCCTGAAACATGTCACGAGGCATTAATACAGCGAAGACAAGAAAAGGATGAATAGCTTTTCTTTTTCGTTGTGCGGCTCTCGCAATTTGCTGGTCAAGCGCGCTATATATATACATAAACAAATTGGGGGCCGCTCAAGCTTCGTCTTTAAGAGTGACACGCTACAGCGTGTCGCAGCGTTGCCGAGGAGTACACGGAACGCCATCGCCCGTTCGGCGCGACGCGTGGCCCGTTGGACAATTTAAGGAAATGACGCTTGTCTCACATATCTCGGCGGACACCCGAAACGGGCCGTAATGGAAGGAAAATGAAATGAATTGCTTTTAAGGAAAGGAAATGACGTCTGTCTCACATTTCTCGCTGGATACCCGGATCGCGCGTAAGAGAAGGAAAAATCGATCGATCGATCAATCAATCAATCAATCAACCCTTAACGCCGTCGCGATACAATCCCTTCACTTACGGCGCGGTTCAGGTGTCCACCAAGATAAGCCATTTTTCGCTCACGGCCAGACGCCGACGCCGACGACACCGGCTTTTCTGCGACACGAGCTTCTTGACCCTGTCGCGTTAAAAATCGCGTTAAAAAGAAAAACGTTAATGACTCCGGCGGCGGCCGAGTTGCCGGAGGCCCCTTCCTCTTGCCGCGTTTCTTGCAGATGATGGACGTAATAATAATAATAATAATAATAATAATAATAATAATAATAATAATAATAATAATAATAATAATAATAATTGGTTTTGGGGGAAAGGAAATTGCGCAGTATGTCTCATATATCGGCGGGCACCTGAACCGCGCCGTAAGGGAAGAGATAAAGGAGGGAGTTAAAGAAGAAAGGAAGAAAGAGGTGCCGTAGTGGAGGGCTCCGGAATAATTTCGACCACCTGGGGACCTTTATAACGTGCACTGACATCGCACAGCACACGGGCGCCTTAGCGTTATGCCTCCATGAAAAAGCAGCCGCCGCGGTCGGGTTCGAACCCGGGAACTCCGGATGATGGAAGTAGAAGCGGCAGCGATGGAGCCGCGTGCGCAGCCCGGCGCGTCGCTATGGGCATTTGATATTTTATTTGGTCGCTCACTCCGGAACGCGGTGCGCCTTGCTGCCCCCGCCGGCTCTTGGGTTAACGACAGTTGAGAAACGGCGACTGACTTTCAGTCGGTTGGAGAAGCGCTGGGAACGTTAATGCTTAAGCGCTACTGTTGCGGAAAGGAAGAAAGAGGTGCTGTAGTGGAGGGCTCCGGAATAATTTCGACCACCTGGGGATCTTTATAACGTGCACTGACATCGCACAGCACACGGGCGCCTTAGCGTTATGCCTCCATAAAAACGCGGCCGCCGCGATCAGGCTCGAACCCAGAAACTCCGGACCAGCAGCCCAGTGGTTAGGGCGCTGATTGATTCCGGAGTTGATTCCGGAGCCCTCCACTACGGCACCTTTCTTCCTTTCTTCTTTCACTCCCTCCTTCACCCCTTCCCTTACGGCGCAGTTCAGGTGTCCAACGATATATGAGACATACTGCGTCAGTTCCTTTCCCCAAAAACCAATTATTATTATTATGATTATTATTATTATTATTATTAATATTATTATTATTATTATTACTGTTGCTGTGAGCCAGACACGGGCAGTACCGATTATACTTGTATCTTCGTACTATTTTTCGATACTTTTGTCCATCAGTATTAGGTAACGCTTGTCAAAAATGAAAGCATGGAGTATTGGTATCTAAAACACCTTGTTAGTGTATCGTGCATTTTAACGATACTCGATACGAAAAGATACTCGATACGAAAAAAATGCACCGCACATTTTGAGGCTGCTGTCAGTTTGTGCCTGCGGCGCTCGCTCAGGCACAGTAGCGCAGTAAAAAAGGGAATGAATTATGATCAGGAAGAGACGGAGCCAATGCCGCTCACCCGGTTACTCGTCTTTCTTCATACGTTCGTCGTTTGACAGGTAGACGACGTATATGTTGCGCTTCTGCACACTCGGTGAGAGAAGGGATGAGGAGACAGGCTCACCGTTGCGGTGGCTGCCAAGAGATATGGAGGACTTTCGCCGTCATGCTCAGGAACTTGCTAAACATCTGTTGTTGACATTGTCAGCACGGCAGAAGTCACGCGCTCTTCCACACTTGGGTGAATGGGGTCATCAGTGCCGGCAACGTCAAATGCATCAGCTGACGCATTCGTTTCGCTTGGAGAAGCCAGCGCTACAACAAGCCGTAGTTCTCAAGAGCCGATAGTGAAATCTGAGCTTCGATCTTAACTATACCTCCAGGAATCTGGATCCTCGAGTCGACGTGGCTATGCTTCTTTGTTATCCGTTGATAAAAGGCACCTTCATAAAATAAAACATGGCTACGTTTTGGCTGTTCCTGTATATATATAGAGGCTTTTTTTCATTTCCATTGCTTATAGCACGGCTGCCTTGCGGGGGTCTTTCGATCGAACCAGCGGTTTGTGCAAATGTTACCCAATAGCGTTCACCCTCACCGTCATCATCATCATCACCAGCCTGACAACGTCCACTGCAGGGTGAAGGTACAGTGAACTATATATGTTCTAGTTCACAGTGAACTATATATGTTCTAGTTCACTGTAGTGAAGGCCTCTCCCGTGCCTCTCCAATTAACCCTGCCTTTGCCAGTTGCGGCCATCGTATCCCCACAATGGATGGATGGATGGATGGATGGAAAAATTTTATTTTCGTCAGAGAGCATGTGTGGACGATTCCGTGTCAGATGGCCATCAACCCATGGCTGACGGCGACCTGGGTGGCCCACTCCACGGCCCTGGTCTGGACGACCGGGTCTGAGCTGGCCAACACGGCCTCCCACTGCTCGAGGGAAGGATCACGCATAAGGTCCGCCGGTGGCGGTGCTATGCTACAGCTCCATAATATGTGGTCATAGGTTGCCAATTCGTGACACCATTTGCACTCCGGCTGAATGTTCGGGTAGATTTTGCTCAATACGTATGGGTTGAAGAAACATCTAGTCTGCAATCGTCGCCAGACGCATTCCTGCGCCTTCACCAATTGCTTGTCCGGGGGTGGGTAAATCCTCCGCTCAAGTCTTAAATGATTAGTAATGTCATGAAAGGATACCAGCCCATCTCTCGTGGACCTTCCCAGGACGTCCAGCTCACCTACTCGGCTGACGAAACCTCGAGCATTCATGTGAGCCGTCTTGTTCCCAGGGTTCCCAGAGTGTGCAGGTAGCCAGACAATTTCCGTCTCCGTAATCCCTCGCTCCGTGGCCCGATTCAGCAACCGCGCCGCTGTGACAGATATTCTGCCCCTCGCCAAATTTCGGATGGCTGTTTTTGAATCGCTGAAGATCAGGTCAGCATTACTACTAGTCATAGCTAGTGCTATCGCCGCTTCCTCAGCAGTTTCTGGGGAGCGGGTTTTGACTGATTCAGAGGCGATCAAGCGTCCTCGCCCGTCCACCACCGCAATTGCAAATGCATCCTTGTCCTTATACTCGGCGACATCTACATAGACTGCCCCGTTGTACTTCCCGTACTTAGCATGCAAAGCTTTGGCTCTTGCCTTCCTGCGGTCCTCATGATGTATTGGATGCATGTTCTTGGGCAAAGGTTTTATGTACAAGCCCTTGTGCATTTCCCGCCTCATCTGAATTTTCGTGTCACCGGCTGGAACGTCAACTCCAATGCCGATCCTTTCCAATATATCCCTTCCTGCTTTTGTTTTTGAAAGCCTACCGAGCTGCATCACCAAGTGCGCCTACCGTAGTTCTTCTAGGGTTTTGTGCACCCCTAATCCCAGCAGCCTTTCGGTAGACGCATTTTGAGGCAACCCAAGGGCCGCTTTATACGCTTGCCTAATCATGGCCTCCACCTTTCCTTTTTCCGCCGCGTCCAACTTCAAATAAGGCGTCGCATACACTATTCTACTGAGCACAAATGCCTGCACTAGCTTACACAAGTCTTTTTCCTTAACACCTCTCTTACGATTGGCGATTCTCCTGATTAGCCGCACGGTAGCATTGACCGTATTTTTAAGCCTTTGCAAGGACTCGCTATTCTTCCTGTTAGTCTGCAGATACATACCCAGGATCCTGATCGTTTGGACCTCAGCGACCAGTACTCCCCCCACTTTCACCTCTAAAGGTGATGGCGGCGTATAGTGCCTCGCATGTATCCCTCTTGGTTTATCCCTCAGAACAAAAAGCTCGGACTTGGGCTGAGAGCACGAGAGTCCTGCTTCCCCTGCTAGCTCCTCCACAATATCCACCGCCTGTTGTAGAGTTTCTTCCAACTGTGCGTCACTGCCTCTTGTTACCCATAGAGTAATGTCATCCGCATAAAATGTATGTTTAAGTCCCGATATCCCTTGCAGCCTGGGTGGTATCTTGATCAAGGCGAGATTAAATAGGAAGGGCGATAATACCGACCCTTGCGGTGTCCCCCTGCCCCCCAATGGGAAGGGATCCGATTTCATTTCTCCGACTACAATCTCCGCAGTCCTACCCTCCAGAAACGATCTGATGTACCGGAAGGTTCTACCCCCCGGTCCTATGTCTGATAGGTTCCTCAATATTGCCTCATGGGTAACATTGTCAAAGGCCTTAGTGAGGTCGAGCCCCAAGATAGCCTTGGTGCCCGTGCCGTACCCAGGATCAACCACGTCTTTTTTGAGCTGTAACATGACGTCCTGCGTCGATAAATTAGCCCTGAAGCCAATCATTGTTTCAGGTATCAACTCATTGTCCTCTACATAACCCTGAAGCCTGTTCAAGACCACATGCTCCATCAATTTGGCAAAGCACGACGTTAGCGAGATGGGACGCAGATTCTCAATGCAGAGCTTCTTCCCTGGTTTAGGAATAAATGTAATCCTAGCATGTTTCCACTCTGGCGGAATCTCCCCGGCCGCCCAATATTTATTCATCAAATTCGTGAGTGCCCCCACTGACTTGAAATCCAGGTTCCGCAGCATTTTATTAGTAACCCCGTCCGGACCCGCTGCTGACGTGGTACGAAGCTGGCCCGTTGCAAACTCCACTTCCGCCACCGTAAAGTCTGCATCCAATTCAAGGTTTTCCTCTCCCGAGTAATCCGGCAAGCAACCGCCCGCCTCTCTGTTTATGTAACGACTTCGGAGTTCATGTATGAATTCCCCAATCGTGCCTTGATACCGATGCACTAGCCTAGTCATTTGCCCCTTTTGCGCAGATTTGGTTGCGGCCGGGTCTAAAAGGTGCCTCAACAACTGCCATGTTTTTTTTGCATCCGAATTGCCCATTCATCCGGTCACAAATCTGCCCCCACTGTTGACACTGCAACTCCAATGTGTAGGCTTCGATTTGTCGTTCTAGCTTGGCCATTTTCCTACGGAGGACACCATTATGCCTTTGTTTCCTCCACCTCCGAAGGAGACTCGCATGTGCTTCCCACATGTGTAACAATCTAGAGTCAACCGTAAAGCCCTCCCCCTCCGTCGGAACCTCTTCTGTGGTACTCTTCACGGCCTGCTTGAGCGTGTCAATCCAGGCTCCTAAGTCCTCGATTTCCCCGTTCACTATGTCATTCCTGTATTGCCGAAATCGGTCCCAGTCCGTCACTCGAGTTCCTTTCACCGTGTCTTTGTGCTTAGCAGCACTAAATATCGTGGAAAGGATATAGTGATCACTTCCCAGTGGCTGTCCCGTGTTTACCCACTGTGCATCCCTGATACCATTCACAAATGTGAGGTCTGGAGAGGTGTCTATGCTTACGCTGTTGCCTATCCTGGTATGATCTAGCGGGTTGTTTAAGATCGTCCATCGCAGGTCCTGGGCAACCTGCCAAAGCTTATTTCCCTTCGGGCTGGCTCGGATGTAGCCCCACTCCGGATGAGGCGCATTGAAATCTCCCACCACGATGAGTTGAGACCTAGCCGCTAGCCGTTGCGTCTTTATCAGAAGGTCTGGCAGGCCCACCCCCTTATCTTTTGGAGAAGAGTATACATTAAGAACAAATACTCTTATCGTCCTTTCTTTTGGGCAAAACCTCCAGCAGGACGTAGTCCTCCCTGCTGCTATCTATGGTATGCTGAATCACTGTGGTGTTGCGATGGACTAACACGGCCGTGAAGACGCTCAATACGCCCCCTCGATCAATCTCTGGTGGTGTAAATGTCTTAAATCCTGGTAATTTCACCGAGCCGCTAGCCTCCTGCAAAGCTATAATGTCCGGCTTACTATCCAGATTTTGTATGTGCAACTGCAGTTCCACTGCCAAACCTCAATTTGCTGGCGAGGGGCCATGGTGAAGCCCTAGGTTCACTAACATCGGTTCTTGGCCGACTACGGGAGGCAATCTAACCTCTAGCATAGCATTTAGCTGTTTAAACATGTCCATTACCTGGGTCTCAAAACCCCGCATGTCATTGGTGAAGGCGTCAAGACGCTCCTCAATGTTGCCTAGTCTAGCTTCTATCCTGTCGACCCGGCGATCCAGCCTATCCTGTCTTTCTTCCAGTTTTCCTACTCTCTCCGCAAGGGTAAGCATGTCTCTCCTAAGACAAGTGACTGTAATTACTGACTGCGGCGTGTCCGCCGCCGAAGTTTCTGCTACTCTCTTTGCACGAGCTCCCTCATCTGCCGGAGGTGGCCTTTTGACCGTCCCCCGATTCTCCACTTTCTCCACTTCCATAGCTGTGTTATCGTCCACGCGAGAAGCGTTCGCCTGCGCCGCTTGCTGTGGGGCTTGGGCCAACGGCGTCTGTACCCTGTCTACTCTGCCGGTTTTAAGCGCGCGTTCCATCTCTGCTATCCTAGCTTCCATCTTTTTGATAGTTTCGGCTTGCTGCACCACCTGCCTTTGTAGCTCCTTCTCTCGAGCAGTCTCATTTTGGGAGCCCGCGTTGGGCCAGCTCACCTTTTTCCTCGTGGCACTTGGGCTTCTTCCATGACCGGAACCTTGCCCTCCTCCTTTGCCAGGCTCGGGTCCGGGCAGTGGCGGGAAGGAAGCTGACCGGTCCCTGCTCTTGCTATCGCCTCTCGCACCGCTAGATGACCGCTTCCTGGGCCTCGAACGCCGCTCCTCCTTGCCCGTTTGGCTCTTGTCCTCGTTGCTCTGCTGCAGACCCGTCGGCTGCTGACGGGCTAGGCGAAACTTGCAGTTCCGACTTCCCGTGCTGTGCGCCCCATGACACACGATGCAGTCCGGCGTGCAGGTCAGCGACTCTCCCTCCGGTGGTGCAGGATGTTCTTTCCCGCAGCGGCGACACAAATTAGTCTTCGGACGATAGCAAACGTCCGCCCGATGTCCCACTCGTCTGCAGTTATAGCAGGTCTCGACTAACTCTCTATATGGGATCACAGCGTACAGACAGTTCCAATAGATGACTTGCCGGGGAACGCGCTTCCCCCCGAACGTGATCTGAATCGCCTTTGACTTGCCCAAAGGTCTGGCATCCAAAATTTCCATGTCTTCATTCCTCTTCAAGAATCCTGCGCGAATTTCTGCCAGTGGGCATCCGTTGTACGCATTGTAAATTACTCCGCGCACAGAATTCTCCGGCGCCGCCACGTACGCCGAAACCGCAAGGTCACGACCGCCCAGCTTGAGCGTCTTGACATTCGCATATGCCCCACTACGATTCATACACGGCGTGCTCACCGTCATCGTGTTGTTTCTCTCATTGACCCGCACCAGGTCTTCTTCCACCGCAGTCGCGTTCGTCAGCTTCGCTGCCGCTCTCAGGGCATATCCGAGCTCCCTCGGCGTCACTATGCTCAAGTCCCAATTCTTGGGCCGGCACACAACCTTGAAATCCTTGGCTGGCATCTGAAGAAACGGTCCCCGTTTCTTCCACACCGGCGCTTTCCCCCGCTTGACTTGGGCTGCTCCGTGCGTCTGGCGCCCGTCGCTGCCCGCCTGTTTCTCGGTAGGCCTACTCTCGGTGTGGTCCCCGTACACAGTCTTCTTGAAGCGATCTTGCGCCTTCAAAACCCAGGCCCATTCTCCCGCCTCGAATTCTTCGGGCGTTATAGATTCTCCCTCAACGGAGTACTCCATCATCTTTAGCCTCGCAAAGGCCCACTACCACAAGGCACGGCCCTGGAGCCCGGCGCCGTAGGCATCGGCTCGGCCTATAGATTAGGCCTAATTTTGCCGCACCGTGGTCGAGTACAAATCGTGAAGAAAACCCCTAAAAGGGGGAACACTTGCCAAAATATGGTGTCCACAGGTACAGGGCAACTTCCTGCAGACGATTCCACAAAAAGCAAGACCAAGGCACAGCGCGTTCCACCGAAAAACGGTCTCAAGGCGGGAGCTCATGCGGAACACGTCCGCTCAGCGTCAGTCCGTATCCCCACAAACTTCTTAATCTCATCCGCCCACCTTACTTTCTGCGGCCAATCCACTGCGTTATCTGTAAGGACCAGCGGTTATCTTGCCCTCGCATTACATGCCCTGCCCAAGCCCGTTTCTCACTGATTTCGACTAGAATGTCATTAAAGGGGCCCAGAAAGGGGCTTGTACCAAGGGTAAGAAAAGCCACAACACTGATAGATACTGAACAGCCCATCATTCTCCAGCAAAAATTTTCGACGTAGCTTGCGCAACACCACAGATACAGGTGATTAAAAATGACAGTCCGCCTTTTCCCTCTCAACTCATACGCCAAAGGGAGCCATAAAAAAATAAAGAATACAAGCTGGCGCGACGCTCCGCCTACGAATACGTCACCATTGTTTACTTCTGGTAGCCGCGCTTTCTCGCTCGCTCGCTCGCTTCACGCCTGGCGCATCGTCTGCAATCGACGAGGTTTTTTTATTTGTCGCCGCTATGGACCCCGATGTCGAGCAACGCTTGATACAGATGAGTGCCGAGATGGGCTTCGAGCCATACAAGAATACGCCATTTGAAAACCCGGCGTTGAATTTCGACGACGACGAAAGCGATTCGTCGGCGGGTTCACCAGACTCTCCCGACGACGGCGGTGGCGATGCTGTTGGCGGGTAAGTGATGCGTCTGGTAATGATCGACCGCATATTCTTAGTTGACAAGTTCTGTAAGTCATACAAAATGGTAAATAATAGCTAGCGTGAGTGCTTGCTTTCATCAATATTTTGAGCTGTCGCCCGTCGAACTATGTTCTGCAGATAAACATTCAGGGCCAACGCAGGTACAGTTGCGGCTTCTGCGGTGTAGCCGATACCCCAGGAGCAAGTTTGCTGCCTCGACGTTCCGGCAGTAGTTGTGGAGTGCGAGGAAGGGTGCGTGACATAGCATCGCGCATTCCAGAGCGTATGCTGCACCCCTGAGGTTCTCAGGGTGGTGTATTTGTGCGATGCGGGAGAACGGCGCCCACCTGGAAGAGGACGAGGAGCTGCACAGGTAATCCAAAAGTGTCTTACAACTGAGACACAGTTATAATTTCACCGTAACCCTTCGTTGTTTTAGATCAAACCGGTTCCTTGCGTACCAGCCATTCACCCATTTTATATGGGGGACGCTCCGGAGAGCCAACCGTGTGGTGCTGCCAGCCAGCTACGTGGGCTTTCGGCGCCCTGCCCAATAGCGCAGGTAATGGCCCACTAATGCCATGATGTTCACATTTTCCATTAACTGCATATTACTGTCTATTTGCTGCTTAGTGCCGTCGTCGGCTCATGTCTGTCGTTAACTGTTTTGATACTGTTGACAAGAGGCATTGCTTCGGCGAGGCAGCAACAAATTTATATAGGCCCTTCTAGGGCCTACAGATACATGTGCTTTATGCGTTTAATGTTTTGTGCATGGCTTTATCTGTGCAGGCAGTATCGTGCATACGCCACTTTTTTTCTCACCAATGTAGTAGGATCACAACATGTAGCACAAAGTGCAACTCGTACCTGCTGGAACAACATTGAGTAGATTTTGGATGCCACGAGGACACGAATGATCAAAGGGTAGCAGCAACTGGGCTGCTTTCCATGGGTGCAGTAATGAGATGTATGGCAGCTGTGACTTTTTATTAGGAAAGGACACAGTAGGCATTTTGGTTTCTTTTTTTACACCTTACACCTGCTCTCATCATTCCTCCTTCATTTGTGTGTCATCATCATTTGTGCATTGCAGGTTCTATCTGCCACTAAATATTTATTTTTACCAGAACCAGTTCTGCAGTAGATAGGGTTCTTATATTGGCCGTCATGCCGGTTTACTGGTTTATGGGGGTTCAACGTCCCAAAGAGACTCAGGCTATGAGGGATGCCATAGTGAAGGGCTCAGGAAATTTCGACCACCTGGGGTTCTTTAATGTGCACTGACATCGCACAGTACACGGGCCTCTAGAATTTCGCCTCCATCGAAATATGACCGGTGCGGCCGGTATCGAGCCCGCGTCTTTCGGGCCAGCAGCCGAGCGCCATAACCACTGCACCACTGTGGCGGTCATCACAGTTTACTAGTGGTCTACAATGGGGAAGGACAGGACTGCAGTTTTTTCTGCAGTTTTCGTGGTGTGCACTGCTTACAGAAAAGTGGTATTTTGCACTTCAATTCTTAACTTGTATTCTAGGAAACTACCTTATTTATTGTCCCGTTGGATATCACATCATCTGGTGCCTAGTCATGGATACCATTAAGATTCTTCATCACTCTTAGTCTCGCCACTGCTGGGGCCCAGCTAAGCACCACGCACCAGCTTCCGAAACAGGCCGCTCAGGATGCAGCTGAAAATGGTGCTAAAGTGAGCAGATGAAGAGGTTCATTACATTTGTAGGCAGCCCAGCAGTGGAACATGCTAGAAAATGATAGCACCCTGCAGGGTGAGCTTAGCATCAATCTGCAGTTTCTCACTCTGTCTTCTGTATGTGTGTCTGCATGTATCTGCCAATCTGGGCAGTGCTGTTATGAAAGCCTTCACCGGTTTGCTAGGCTTCCTCATTTTGCATTTTGCCCTTTCGTAGATTACATTCACATGACATGTGGTATGAAATGGGCTTCGAACTTAGCCTTGATAATATTGTAAACATTCGGACCTTCCTGTGCACGTCAAGTGAGGAAAGAACATCTTCAGCCTTTCTGGCGACTCAGTGGTTATGCCGCCCAGCTGCTGACCCGGGTATGCGGGTTCGATCCTGACCTTGTTGGCCACATATTGATGGAGGTAAAATGCGAACGCGTATGAACTGTGCGATGTCAGTGCGTGTTAAGGAACCCTAGTTGGCAGAAATTTATCTGCGGCCCTTGCTCATTTTATTCTGTTTACTTTCAACATACTGATAGCCTCATAGTGGAGGCTTTTGCAGGACAGGGATAAATTGTATACACGCATGAAAAACGTTTACAGTCAGGTTACTGCAGTAATGAAAAAAACAACAAATAACAATAAAAATAAACTCTGGGTTGCAAAATAACTTGCAAAAAAAGGCAATGCAATACAATGGGATAAATCAAGCACACAAAAACAAAATAAAAACAAACAATTCCAAAACAGTGCACTTATTCCCATTCTAGATTTGAGAATAGTCTGAGCTTTTTTGGGACGTCAGACCCCACAAGTCACTTGTAGTGAGCGTATAGTGGGGGCTGATGGCTCCAGGGGAAAAGGTTCTCAGTGTTAGCACAGCTGAGGATGACAGCACAGGTCAGCTGAAAAGATGGATGCGCTGGGCTTGATACACATTGGACTACTTCACTCGGCGCAGCTGGAATCATTGAAGACGTAGCGGGGCTGGCATCGCCAGCGGCGCTGATGAAGCTGGGAGTGCGACCTTGTTCGCGCAGAACAGAGCACATTCGACAACCGGCCTGGCCAGCAACGTCGACAGCCCGCTCCACTGGTTCACCAGCCGCGGCTAACAGTACCATCCAATAAATGTGGATCACCTTCCACATCTGGTGACTCGTCTGGACGACAGCTTCGACGCACGCAACGCCTTCCCCACCGGCTCTGTACTCCTGCCCGTCCTGTCCCTCCACTTGACCTTGCCGCTGCATGCCCGTTGTTGCGCCCGGTTTTCGGCAGCTTTTTCTCGCCTGCCATGTACGCGCCTGCCATCACATCCAGTGAGCTCCTCCATCTGTATCAGCACTCCTTCCTTCCTCGGCTGCTTGGCCTGCCTGAGTTTTATGCCAGGGACTCCGTTTTGTGGCTGGTGCTGCTGGACTGGCACTTTCACATCAACCACGTGTCCAGCGAGCTGCTGCGCTATCAGCATGCCAGCGGCAAACTCCCACCCAGTCTGCTGGCAAGCCTGCGGTTGCCGCCTCTTGGCCCGGACATTTACGCCGATTTCAAGAACGGTCTGACGGTGTATTTTGGCTTGGAGCTCCCGCCAACTCTCTGCGCTGCTGTTCTGGGCTCAGAAGCAGTGCCACCACTCAACTTGCGACGACTGGCCGAATCCCCCCTCATAGCTGCTTCGGTTTTCCCTCTGCCAGCTACTACATCGGAGCCGCTCCCCACTCCGGTCTCTCCCAAGTTTGCTGCACCGGCCCTTCTGTACGACCATCCACCTGCGAGCTCCCGTCCCACAGCGCCTCCTGCCCAGCCCTGCTTGCCAACCGTGGCGCCTGTCCTTGGACCATCACCAGAAGAGCTCTTTCTCGACCCGGGCGCCAACTCGCTTCTAGTCGCCTGTTCGCCTGCTACCTCATGCCCAACCACAGTGAGCCCATCTGTCCTTCCTGTCGTGATGCACGCATGCACGCCACACCAGAGCCTTGTTGCGCATAGCACGCCACCCGAACTGCCTGCCACGGATTCCTGCCCACCTGACGCCTTCACCAGTGACTGTGCCTCCGCAACTGACGAGAAAGACACTGAAGGTGGTGCCATGCTTGCGACACATTACAGCATATTCCATCCACCACTGCCAATGGACTCAGCACCACTGCTTCCTTCCCATTCCGACCTCTACGTCACGGACTTGTGCCCTCTGTTCCCGGCAAGCGTTCCAATGCCACAGTGGGCTCGCTTTTGCAGACAGCCGGTTCACCCCATCGACCGCTTCGTGCACTTCCCTAAATGGCAGCCTGAGCCCCACGCAGCAGATCTCCAGCCCAGTGTCGTGCGCCGTCGTTTCGCTGTAGCCAGCAGCCAAGGCATCGTCTTCATTTCTAGAGCTGTGGCTTCCCCACGCAATACCTTCGTCCGCACCGACTGGGCCAGCGAACATCGCAACCCTCCTGTAAATCCCCACGTGACTGCATTTCCTGTATGGACATTTCCCGGCCAGCTTCAACCCAACTGGCGGCCCCACCAGTAGACCTTATAAATGAAACACGCCTAGCTCGCCTCCAATTCCTTGATTTTTCCAGCCTGCTCATTCCGTCATCATTCTTAACTTTTGGCTCCCCTCACCCTTTGCGAAGCAGCCAGGCATCATGAACTCTGACATGAACTTCACTGGCGTGAAGAAAATTGTAGATACCATATTAATTTTTTCTTTCATCGCACATCGCACTAGGGGAGGAGCACCTGTAGTGGCGCTGGCATGGCCAGCATTGCTGATGAAGATGACGATGAAGCTGGGAGCGCGACCTGGCTCGTGTAGAACAGAACACATTTGGCAACCGGCCTGGCCAGCAACGTCGACAGCCAGCTCCACCGGCTCACCAGCCGCGGCTACTGGGACCTCCAATAAATATAGATCACCTTCCACAAAGGCATAGAGTACTTGAAGAGAGGGGGTAGCTTGGCACACAGGCATAGGAGTGCGAGACCAGCAAGTTGGCAGTGATATAGTCTATGTAGTGTCCAAACACAGGGCAGGGTGAATGTTGCCAAGATATTAAATGGTCGAGTGCCTTCTCTGTGGGCCAGACTGGAGGACTGTGCCACGTTGTGCTCAGAGGTGTTGCTTACGATGATGATGGCGATGGCAGGGCAGGCAGTGAGAGTGGGTCTGGTAGTGTTTTTGAAAATAGGGAATGTCTGGTAGAAATAAGGTCTTGCTTTTCGGGCCTGTTGTAGTGGCTTGTCTTGTGGTGTAGAGTTGGTGGCTCACTGCTCAGAAAGCTTTCCTTGTAGGAGGAGCCCTCGCAACTTTCGACAACATTCAGCAAGAGGTTGTCAACATAGCCTGCGGAGAAAAACACCAAATTAGATGTTGTTTGAGTATACAACAGCGGTAGTAGACGAAGTATCTATCCAAGTTTGTTCAATTAGCATCAAGTTGCTGATAATTCAGCATGTGTGTTTCCACTGAATGATAAACTAGTAAGTCTTTTGGTATTACTGCAAGTATAATGGCCCATATGGAAAGGCTATAATTCCATTAAAATGATTTCATTACTACAATATTACAGGTGTATAAGGTCTACATTGTGTTATGAACGGGATGCACACCAGCTGAAGAAGATCAAAGCGAAGATTCAATCGACCGGGATGACCACATGGGCAGCTGTAATGGCACTGAATGAACAGAGGGGCTGAGAACTGTAATGAGATTTGAAAGGCCTTTGAACAGTGGCGGGAAACCACAGCCAGGCTCAAATGAATGAATTCATAGTCGTAAAAGCGGTGAAATTTTACTGCAGTTGAAAAAAACAGCTTATTTTGCAGAGAAAAAAATTGGGCACCCACAAAACTCTGCAGCTAACATAAGGTCATTGTTTCCAGGCATATAAAAACACCCAAATTGGCTTGCTTGAAATTGCATAAATACTACAGCTTGCTGAAAGCAATTCTCATTTTTGGAGAAATTATTGCTGTAGCATTAAACATTTCAGTTTCAGCCTTTTCAAGGTAAAAAATTTCCAGGCTGATTGTTTGCAAGCCAACAAATATTGGTGGTGACAGTGGTGCCACAGCAGCTTTGTGGGCTAAAGTGGAATCTTCCAGCAGTGCTCGAGATTGTCGTGTGGCAGCGGCACAATTTTTTACAGCTCAGTGGCTATTGACAATCTTGGTGGCAGGCTCTGGGCGAGAACTGATCGACTTCCTGCAGCGCCTCCAGTGCATCATCCCACCAGCTTTGGCAAGCACACAAGCTGCTTCAAAAATGACACTGGTGATCATCGACTGTGCAATTGCAATATTCCACACCCAGCATGGCTAGCTGGTTTCTGCGCAGCTTCATCACTGCCATGTGGCCATCGCGTCTGAACTCACTGGCCAGTTGGAAGTGCCCATGTGGCAGGGGTATTAGCAAAACATGCCACATCGCCTTTTCATGCCTTAGCAATGCACAGAACCCTGGAGTGTTGCCTGTGGTCAGAGAGCATACAGTGACACCTGCATTCTCAAGGGTCTCCAGGCACTTTCTGAGCCCTTCCTTTTCCATCGCCACACTGTTTGGCACTGCACGTGACTGTGAAAGAAAGAAAAAATTACAATATGCTGATTCATTGAGCAGCTTCTTTCATTCCTTACAATTATCAGCTCAGCTGTGTCCATTACTTCCAACTAACCCTGTCCAGTGCCAGCTGTGGCTTGCGAATTTCCCCATGTCTCCTGCTTCTTTGACTTTGTTTCACCCTGCTGTGTTTGTCCTCTTGCAATCCTGTTCGTTATGCTAAGGACTGTCAGTTATCTGTTCTCTACCATTTCCTCCTCTTCATCTCGGCTTCATCTGAGGAATATTAGTAAGGTGCGGTTTTACTTGAGGGGTCTTTGAAGTGTCCTATAGTTATATAACTTCCATGGTGGCTTCCTTCTTGTGTGCCTGGTGAGCAGTTGCTACTTGACGAAGACAGATGTATTTTCTACTTCTGATACCTCACTACTTACTTTAAACTGTCTTTCCCTTTAATTCAGTTTTTTCTTCGTTGCTTTCAGTTGTACCATTGACCTTGACATGTTCACGTCCTCTGTTGTGCACTGCCGTACCTCCCCTTTATTACTTGCAGAGCACTGTCATTAGGAAATCAAAGGTTGCCAGGGTGCTGTTCATTAGCTTTTATAACAATTTTTCATTCCTCATGTAAACTTGCAGTGAGCAGTGCAAGAATTTTGTCAGCTTGTATGTTTCTGATTACTATTTGAACTTTTCGCGTAAAGGAGCATGATTACTGTGCAGTCTGTAGGCCTCTTCTGGAACCTTTACATATGCCTCTTTTATTTCCTGGTTATGCATAGCTTGCATGACTGCTGATATTTTAACTAAATGGAATGAGTTTTTCTAATGTAGCCCCAATTCTTTTTGCGGTGGCAGGGGAATTTAAACCAAGGGCATTTTACAAACAAGCCAGGTGGTCAATCTTTGTGTCAGCATTGTGACATGATTGCATTGCTCTTTGCTCGCAGGTAATGAAAACTCGCCTCTTTAACCACATCTTGTTCCGTGCAGACAATTTTGCTGACTTTTACGGCGAGCAGGCTGTACGTCAGGTATTTGGCGCTGCACCCTGGTGAGTCACAGCAACCGTCACCAGCCAGTTCAAGTTGTACGCCTTGCAGTTCTGCCAGCGTTGCCTGCTGCTCCTGAAAAAGCTGTATGCAAGACAACACATACTTTTCATTTCGTTCCTCAATTCAATAAACAGCTCACTTGTGGGACATACATGAGCCCCATATTTCAGTACATGATATAGACTCCATATTTTAGGGTTTCACAGTCATGGCAAAGGCTCCTGGTTTGTTGTGGTTCCATGAAAATTCACTAATGCATTTTTCGCTGAGTTTGTTAGCAGCCACATTCTCTGTTTAGTGCTAATGTTTTGACAGTAGATCAGCGGGAATGGCAGTATGATAAAAAAATCACTGATTTATCTTAAGGCGATAGCCTTTAATGGTTCATACTCGCGTCCGCCCGTTACATTTTAGGTCACGTGACCTTGTGATGTCACGGCTGGCCAACTATAGCCGAGAGCCTCCAAAAAATGCAGATGGCACGCTACTAAAGAGGTGATTCTTAGGATTCGCATGCTACAATAGAGGGAAGTGAAGCCTGCAATACATTTAAGACATGTAGCCTCTGCTGACGCGGCAGCAGTGGACATCACTGCCTTGTTGCCGCTACTCGGTTTTGAAAGCTGCCCAGTCTGGCACCTGTTTTACATTTCTTCTCCTACTGTGCTCAATTCTTTTAGTGCCTTCTTTCGCAGCGACCCACACTACCTTCTTTCTTCATCCATAGCCGTCTTTTCTGCACTTGCGCATAGTCCTTTGCCCCAAGGCCGGCAAAAAGCTGCTCTCAAGCCTCATGGTGAAGGTCACTTTAGCTACCATGAAAAGCTTGAAAACAATTCACACTGTAGTATGTATTCTGCAGCATTATTTGATACTTCCTGCAGAAAATCACAATTCTTTGTTCTCAGTTAGCAGAATTTTTAATTTTCTACCGCAGAAAGGTAGGGGCTTAGTCATGGCTATATGCTGGCAAATAATGCTTGAAGAGGCAGCTGTAAGGAGCGATAAATACGAGTTTTTTTTCTAAATTCAGTGCCAAATTGTGAATCAATAAATCATGCAAAGAAACCATGTTTTCGCATTGATGCAACAATGAAAAAAGGACGTGTCAAATCTCAAAACATTGTACAGTATCAGAATCTGACAGCCACAAGCCAAGGTTCATAGTGCCAGCTCCAACGCTTATTTTGATTAGAAAAATGGTCTGCCATACTAATTTTAAAAGATAAATAGAACCTGCCCATGTGAAGCCTCACTTGCAGCTATACACAGTCATGCATCCTTAGAACTGTACGATACTACTTGCATTGAATTCCTTCCAGAAAACAAATGAACTAGGCCTGCATCATTACTGACTGATTTATTGCTTTTGTATGTTTTCTTTCTCTGATGAAACTGGTGCTTGTTCCGGGCCATGAAGTTGCACAGAGATTTGTACAGCATGTAGCCGTTACCTTCTTTACAGCGGGCAGCAAGTAGGCCCGCTGATAATTGTAGAATGTTCTCTCGCAGATGGTCTGCACATTGATGGACCCCAAACAACGCAGTGATGCAGCCACCGGGCATCCAGAGAACAGTATCGCCGCAGCTAGTAGAAGGTTGCCAGCTGCCTTATCACCCACATGTGGCTGGCTCTCCCAGGTGTAACTATGGCCTAGTGCACACACAGCCTGCACTGTGAGCAGAGTGCCCTCCACAGTGAAGTGACTGCGGTAGGGATGGCAGCAGGTGCGGCAGGTGCCCACTAGCTCTCGCAGGCACCTCTCAAATATAATGATCTTTCGTTCACCTTGAACAGTTGCATCTGCATGTGAACTGAAAATAAATAGCATTCCACTGCATTCCTGTTGCCATGCGCTTACCTTGCATTTTTTTTCATTGCAATACAAACGGTTGGACCTTTCACTGAGCTGCCCTTGTCCAAGGTTTTCACAAGTGCACTCCTACAATGCGAAATGAATGTTGTCAGAGTAAACACTCCTGGTGGATTCCACGTTTCATAGGCCCGTTTGGCACTAACGCTGAGGTTGTTAAGACTTCAACACCTATTGAAGTAAATGATATGCCACCCTGCCTTCAAACACTGCATATACCTTATTTCATAGTGCACTTCAGCACAAGCACACATAAATTAGCTATGAGCAAAAAGGAAAGCACAGTTCGTGTATCGCTTTAAATGGATACCTTTCATGCAGTATGAGGGAAGGAGTGAAAAACTGGAAAGAAAAAGGCACCATAGTTGAGGGCTTTGAATTATTGCAGTGACATGGAGCTCTTAAATATGCTCTCGCATCGTTCGGCATGTGGATGCCTTCTGCATTTTGCGTTCATCATATTTTGTTTGCTAAGGGCAAGAATCAATCACAAATGCTCAAGCTGAGCTACCGAACAGTGACCATAAGGTTGCTGTGACGGGAGCAGATGCTGGTGTAGGTGTTACAGTATTAATCATACACTTCGCATACCTGCCGACACTTGTATAAATGATGGCATGTATGTGGTGTTGAGATCTGCAGCTGGCTGTTCACCTCCGTCGCAATCAAAACTGTCCACTGTCTCCGACACCACACTCGCTGCCTCTTGTTTCTGTGCCGTTGATGCACCTGCTCTCTGAAGCTGGGTGGTATGGGCGACAGCGGGGCAGGCAGCATTGCAGGTGGCTCGGTCTGTGTCCTGGCCGCAACAAATGAATGCATGAAACGAATGTTCACAGCACAGCAGCATTGAAATGTTTACATTGGTTGTGTGTAAGGCATGTGTTATGTCATAATAATGCTAATAAGTGCAGCTGTTGCACAGTAACTGAAAACAGTTCCTAGCTTATAAAAGAACTAAGACAAGTGTCATGCGGCAGCCAACTTGGGCTACAATTTACTGCACTTCCTAGCTGGCTGGTAGATGCTCCAGTGGCTTCACTGTTTTCTACCACAGCCTGTGTTGGAACTCAACGCTGAAACCAAATTGGGGGTCTTACAGCATCATAAGGAAGCACAATATTTATACTCTATGATGAGTATATTAAACAAGGCTGAGCTACCTCATTTTTCTTATGTAGGAAACAAACTGCAGGGCATGATAAAACACAATATCAAGAACACTCAAGGTGAACCAGCACTCATATGCAAGAAGAAATTTTCCTTTTAATGCAGTGTTGTTCATTTTGTTTATATTATGAAGAACATGCAAATTTACTTGATCCTTAAGTAAACAACTTGCCCTATTTTGCACAGTGCTATATAAAGAACCCTTTCTGTTCACTGAATACTGAAAACGAAGTTATCAATTAGTGCCAGAAAGAGAAATCTATTTCATTAGAATGTTTATTCGGTTATCTGATAATTAAAAAAAGTAAACAAATGCAAAAATAGTAGGCCCAGCTGTTTTCAATATCTGCTTAATTGTTATAGCGCTTTTGAGTGGGGACCTGTCTTTATAGCATTACTTTTCTCGACTTCCTTACAATGGCCGGCATGTCTTTGCACTCATGAAATTTTTGCGGGCAGAAAAATTCTCCCATAACTGGCTACTGCATTTTTTTTGCGGTACCCCTACTTCCTTGGGAATGACTGAAATGTTTTTGCTGTCGCGAGGACTGCGGCCTGCAGCCAAATCCCGCATGTACATGTTCGTACGGCACAGTTGATCCTGCACAGAAATCGCACGACGCTGAATATATTATATATATATATATATATATATATATATATATATATATATATATATATATATATATATATATATATATATATATATATATATACGCGCACACACACACATATACTTTACGTGCTGGTGTTGTGACTTAATTATTAGGGTGTCACACTGCAGTTTTGCACACAGGAATACTTACTTTCGTCGTTGGAAGAAATAACGCCGGCAGAGCTCTCGGCTTCAGCCTCAGCTTCTTCACATTCACACCTGTTCGCCGCACGAACTTTGGGTTGTAGCAGTAGTCGTCAGGCGAGAAATGCCGACCACAAACACGGGGGCGCTTGTCCGACTGGGAGAGTCCGATGGGCTGGATCCAGACAGCTCGCGTGCCTTTATCTTTCGGCAGAGCGCGCCGAATGGTAACACCTTGGCGGTCCCTAGCTTTACAACCGACAACAAAGCACGGCCCATCCATTCTGGCCGCGCATGCGACGGAGGTCGCGACCGATATCGCTGGAACGTTAGCACCGTTTCTATAATTCCGAATTCTACTACGTTTGTTAGCGAGCGTACTTTTCGTGTCTATATTAGGTGACCGTAGTGCGTCCCCTTCTAACACGTTGGAAAGACGCTGGGCATAGTTCCCGATTGAACAGCGGCGCCGGCGGAGTGACCCAAGTGCTACGAGCAGACAACAGTATTGAAAACCGGAACTGCAGCGCTAATTTTTGATGCTGCACACACAATAACGATGTAAACGTGCATATAAATGACTACTTTCCTTTCTTAGATGAGAAACGTTTCCGAAAAAGCAAAAAATTTAAGTGTTTAGCGTTTTTATTTCAGTAATTACGGGGTCTGGCGTTTGGTCACGTTGGTATGGCGAACCAATGGGAACCCCCGGCCCCTGACGTCATCTGCAAAATGTGACGTCGTCTGCCAAATTTCGCTCGAAAGCCCGCCACCGCTGGTCGCCGCGAGGTGCGAAAGCGGGTATTTTTTAAAATGTATTGTAAATTATCCGCTCGCTTCTGAGGCCTCGTACGTGGCATGAACGCTCAGTGATCTGTACTCTACTTAATGAAACCATTTTATAGCCAACCTCAGACCCCCCTTTCAGAGGCCCTTTAACCCACGTTTGTTTCCTCACTCTGCCCGCTTCTGGTCTCTTAACGTTACACCCAAAATTTTTATTTCGTAGCTCGCTGCGTTGTCCTTAACTTAAGCCTTTTCGACAGCCTACGCATTTCTGCCCCATAGGTGAGTACTGCCCCATAGGTGAGCCGCTGTATACTTTTCTTTTGGGGGGTATTGGTGAACAGCGATTCACGATTTTCTGCGAAACAGATTAACACAGCGCAATGGAACGAGGTCAAGGCAGAAGAAACACGTAGCACAGGACGGGCGCTGTCCTGCATAACACATCTGAGGCAGTCCTGGTACAACCTTACTTGTCGCCACTCGCCAGTACTCAGACTTCAGGACCTTGCCGACGCGACGCGCGTGGCCCCGTGGAGGGCGCCAGTCCAACAAACAAGGCCTGAGCCTCTTGCGGGGTGATTCTTCTCTTGAGGCAGTATACGAAAGCCCTCTCGACTGGCAGGTGGTGACAGCAACTAGCTATAGGTTGACCAGGGCTATAGCAGAATCGTGCTTATGCCGTGGACAGAAAAAAAGAGCCCAATGTAGGAGAAATACAATGAATGAGGATTCTGGTGTGGGCTAGTTTGTTCATATATACTTTCTGCGAAACAGATTAACACAGCACAACGAAATGAGGACAAGACAGAATAAACACGTAACACAGGACGGGCGCTGAAGAAGTTTTCGGTCTGCCAAACAGTATCCCCCCATCCATTCACGGAATAGGCCAGGGCCAGACCACTCCTCAAGGGCAAGTCCCATTTGTTAAAGAGCGAAGCTCAATAACTGGTGGACCCCCGCACCAGAGTCTGCTCTTGTACCAATTTCGGTTTGGTCATCCTCTGGCTCTAAAGCCCTCCCAGCGGGCGCTGAGGACCGATCAGCTACTGCCACCTCGTTGGTCGTGTGTGGGTCCAACCCACGAGCTTCGGACAGGCGGGCTAGCCACTCCCCGTAGTACGCTTCCGTGCTGCGCACCCCTGCCAGACGCCGAGGCACCCTTGACTTCGGGTATACTCTCTTCGTGCCGCGCTCCAAGCGAGAGCCCCATTCTACCAAGTTTTCTTTAGCGTCTTGGATTTCACGCCGGCCCCGGTGTGCTAAGTCAGGACCTACCATCGCCTACGTGACGGAAGCGCGAGTGTGGGCTTCATCCCACACCCTTTCGGTCTCACAGCGGTACTACTCAAAGACTCTCAAAGGACGCAAGCGCCACTTCTGGCGCAATTTTTTCTGGCGGCTACTTTAACTATCTTATCCGTATTGTTAATGACATTGCCCTCCTTGTCTCTTAACGCACACATCTGGTTTTTACCTATGCCTAGTTTCCTTTTAACCGCTTTTATGCTACCTCCGTTCTTTAAAGCATGCTCGATTCCCTCCTTGAACCTCCTTACGTCCGCTACCCCCCTTGCGCTTTTTTATTAACTTCGATAGCTCTGGTAGTTCTATTCTGTCTGTAGGGT
Organism: Amblyomma americanum; assembly: GCA_030143305.2. Taxonomy (NCBI): domain Eukaryota; kingdom Metazoa; phylum Arthropoda; class Arachnida; order Ixodida; family Ixodidae; genus Amblyomma; species Amblyomma americanum. Next base: position 138,826 of record JARKHS020007247.1, on the reverse strand, counting down.
TAGGCGCCCTCATACTTTGGCGTTTCTTAATCAGATATTTCGTCTCCTGAGATAACTTGCGGTATCCTGCCGAACCGTCCTACCGCCTACTTCTACTCCACACTCCGTAATGATAGCTATCAGATTTCGTTCATTGTATGGACATTAAGATCGTCTTCCTCATTTAGAGTTGTATATCTGTTCTGCAGCGACATCCTTAATTCCCCTGTTTTCCCTCTCACCGCTAACAGGTTAATAGACTTCCTCTTCACTAGCTTTTCCCGTTCTCTCTTCAAGTCTAAGGTAATTCTAGACCTTACCATTCTGCGGTCGCTACAGCGCACCTTTCCGAGGACGTCCACATCCTGTACGATGCCAGGTTCAGCGCATAGTATGAAGTATGAAGTATATAAACTTTGAACGATGTGGTCATCATGGCAGGATGTATACATCAAGCCATGATGACCACATCGTTGAAAGCTTCTATGAAGACGTGGAATCAGCAATGAACAAAATAAAATCACAGTACACTGTGCTGATGGGCGACTTCAATACGAAGGTGGGGAAGAAGAAGGCTGGCGACTAGGTGGCAGGCTACTATGGGATAGGTTCAAGGAATAGCAGGGGAGATTTATTATTAGAGTGCACAGATAGAAATAATTTACGGATCACGAATACCTTCTTCCGCAAACGAGAGAACTGGTAGTGGACCTGGAAGAGCCCCAATGGTGAGGCTAAAAAGGAAATCGACTTCATACTATGCGATCAACCTGGCATCTTTCAGGATGTGGACGTCGTCGAAAAGGTACGCTGTAGCGACCACATAATGGTAAGGTCTCGAATTACCTTAGACTTGAAGAGAGAACGGAAGAAGCTAGTGAAGAGGAAGCAAATTAACGTGTTAGCGGTAAGAGGGAAAACAAAGGAATTCAGGATATCGCCGCAGAACAGATATTCAGCTCTGAGGAAGACGGTCTTAATGCAAATACAATGAACGATAATCTGACCGCTATCATTACGGAGTGTGCAGTAGAAGTAGGCGGTTGGACGGTTCGACAGGATACCGGCAGGATACACGCCAATAGGCGCGTAGGCCTGCACCACCTTCAGGTTATGCCTCCTTTTGATCGTAATTACGACAGCTGCCACCTTATAGTTAATACTATAGAACTCCTCTACGTTGCCAGCTATATCCTGATTGATGAGGAATCCTCCACCTAGTTCTTGTCTATGCGCGATAGCACAGTATGTGCCCGCCCTTTCGTACTGTAAACGCCTCACCTGTCTTCCTAACTTCACTAAGCCCTATGACATCCCATTTGATGCTCGTTAGCTCCTCAAACAGCA